>BLKR01004735.1:0-99376 GCA_011170035.1 Teleogryllus occipitalis
TTTGAAGCTGAGCTCAAGACATCTGTAAAAAAAGTGTAGTACCCATGTAGTACCTTAATAAAGGCATCTTTTGTTCTCTATATGCAGAGCTGAGTTTTATTTTGCAATGTTCCTAGATAGCAGGGATTTTTAGAAAGTCTTCTATTTTCTTTTCCTACTACTTTTATCTGTGTACTATGATGACACATTTCAGAAAGTGAAAGGACAATGTTTCTACAATAAAATAAAAACATTCATTTCTGTCAACTGACGAACAAACAAATCGTTTTCCCCAAGGTTTGTAAATCTGGCATTCCATTTCTTTTGGGTGATCTTTGCATATTCCTCTATCCAATTGTTAATGTCTTCAATTGAACATATTGCACTTCTTATTACAGTTTCTTCTTCATTATCCTTTACATCTTCATAGCTGTAATTCGCGTGAAAATAAATATAAATTTGTTTCTTAGTTCGCATTTTTTAATGCGCATATATAAAGAAACCAAGTATATGTTTAAGTACTTACTAACCAAACACGTTGGATTGTTAGATCCCATAATGGTAAAGACTAATATCACAGCTGCTGACAGAAGAAAACGCTCGAAAACGCAGAGACGATCGCTTGGCTCAGAAGGGCTCTGCTAGAAAGGGAACATACGAATTTCGCGCGGTATCACGCTCCGCGCCCGCTAGCCAATGAGGAAAGCCCGGTGCCGAACATACGTGCGATTTGCTTATATGCATCCGGGTTAGCGAGGTTCTCCTGAATCAGAATTAAGTGAGGAGAAAGCACGGTTAAACACGCACTTTCTTTCATTTTCACTTGTTTTTACATCAAATTACGCCATAAACCCTTTTTATTACTGGAATGTATTAAATACGTGAATTAACAGAAATTGCATGTGTCATTCAAGTTAATATAATCAGATCATTGCGAAGTATTTGAGGTAACTGTTCATAATCTTCAATTTTTGTTATCCCTGTTACTCCCGGCAAAATGAAGTGTGATCTCTATGGCTGTATGCGACACCTCAACAATATATTCTAAATCCACAGTGAATTGAGGCCACAGGCGCGGCTGTGTTGGGCAAATCACACAAATGCGCAAACGCACGAAATTGTCTGAAACGATGGATGAGCCTAACATGAACGAGCGAAGCGCCTTCTGCCGCACTGGGGAAAAGGCTCGTCGTTTGCCGACACGTGTGGGGTCATCGGTGATTTCAACAGTTTCACTTGCGTGTTGGAGTATCTGGGGACGTACATGCAGACATAATTGTGGTGCAGAGCAGCAATCCTCAAACTTGTGGTCGTCACGAACCACCAAATTAATAATATTACAATCCATGCACCAGTAATTGAAAAACAACTCAGATATTTAATATTTTAAAAACAAATTATACTTTATTTCAGTGAAATGTCAAAATCATCATTAAATTTATTACAATCTCTCCGTTGTTTATATTTTGCATAAGATGAAATATTTCTTCTAGTAGTGTTCACATTTTTCTGTGCATCAACATTATCTCGCGCATCTGTGCACCACAGGTCTCCGTGGTTTAAGGATTGGTGACCATTGACCTACACCAATCTGAGGCTTCTAATCTTAATGATTGCAGTAGTTCGTACTCTAAAAATATTCATAGGAGTTGGTTCAGCTACATACAAATACAATTCATTTTGCACCTGAAAGAATATTGAAAAGTCATTAAATTAACTATTACAATGAAAGATACTGCGATATGTATTTTACTCATAGAAATATTTCACAGCAAACCACTCAAAATTATATGCCAATTTCCGCCATTATCACTTTCATAATAGCATATTAAACTCATTGTAATGTTATATTGCTTTTGTTAATGTGGGCAACCTTTAATTTCACCGCTCGCACGCCATGGGCAGCGCGCTCTTTCAGCGAGCCGCTGGAAGCAACAGTCGCGCATCCGGAACGACCTAATTGGGAGGGCTAATTGGAGGAACATAGGTGCACGCTGAGGAAGCGCACCGTGAGTCGTGGCGATAACAACGGGAAGGAAACAGCATACCGAGGGAGCCTGCAAAATGTATGTTCAAATGCTAACTTGCAAAAGTTGCACAGATTGAATGAATAAACTTTTGCTTAGTTGTATTTTGTATGTATTGACTAAACATATCTATTAAGACATACTTCGGTCAACAGGAATTTGGAGACTCATTTCTCTGGACAAGCTACTGTTGTCATTTGATTTAAAATTGAGAAAATGTAATAACTTGTTTCCAATGTCATCAATTTCTGCAGTTATTTTTCATATCACTACTATTCAGTAAGAGATGTGCTTCCTACCAGGAATCTAAGAACACCTGACTGGCACGAAATGATCAAATATCTTTTTCCGACGAGTAGGTAACGTCACGTACGTTTTATAGCTGATGTATGTGTAAATGTTACAAATAATATACGAAATTAGTTGTGGACGTTTCATTTTCATTTTAGCATGATGGCGTGCATGAAGCTGTGTGAATGAGGCTAAATGGATCATTTCAAATTTCATCCGACTATTCTTGATATTAGCCTTAGGGCGCTTTGGAAGTAGATGATTGTCAGAGTGTCTTGTATATTTTAAAGTATTTAAGCACAAAAATGCACACAAAAAACACATATTTTCTCGCATTATTTAAAAGATTAATATTGCTGAAATACGAACTCATACTACTTGAACCCGCAAAGATGTTTCCTATCAGCAAAAACATTCGCCCACGCTGATATTAGAAATGAAACAATTAGGTTCAGTAATCAGTTAGCATACCTAATATATTAATATGACAATTTTTAAAAAATCTTTAAATTCAATCAAGCGTGGACCTTAGTCTCTTTTTAGAGAAGTACTTTGCCCTATCCCAGAAAAAATTATGGAAAATAATTGGACCATTTTTTACACATTTTTATTAAAATTGCCTCTATTTCATACAAAATTATCCAAAAAACCGCTTATATACTTTGAATGCAAATCCTGACCTTATTTAACAATCTATTTTGAAGAATGCGCGGCATATCGAAACATTTTCTTCTCTTAATTTTATTATTCAAAAATGACCCTTTTAGACTTAAAAAGAGGGGAAACCAGAGACGGTAACAGGTAAGAGTCGGAGAGTTGGAAACACATACGGAGACAAGCATAGACTGAGACAGTACCAAACAGAGACGGACACTTACAGAGACTGAGACAGATTCGGTGACAGACAGAAATAGGTAGAAATAGAAGCAAAGACGGAAATAGACGGAAATGGACCGAAAAGAGACGGAGACGGACAGAGGCGGCAACGGTCAGTAACGGTAAAGTGCAGAGACGGAAACGCACAGAAACGAAAACGAACGGAGGCATACCCAGCCGGACACGGAAACGGAGTTGAAGATTGACACGCTGGGCTAGAGAGAGACTGTTTTTGTTGATAAATAATTGTTCAAAAAGTGCACATAGTTCACGCAAAAGTATATGAAAACTACTCATTCTTTCTAAAAATTTTATATCTTATTTAAAGATATATGTATAATAACAGATTCATTTAACGCAAAAATAATTGTATTAGTAGGAGCGGACGGATAAAATTTGAACTTTTGCAATTTTGATTATTTTGAATTTTACACTTTCGAAATTTTCAAAACTGTGGAGAGGTCAACGAAGATGCAAAGTCCGTTAATCGTGCTTTGCTACATCTCGAGAAAAAATTTAGGAGATCTGGAGCCATTTTTGAGAAAATTCTGAAAATGGTTCATGCAAGTTATCACCAAATATCAAAATATCCGTTTCAAATTCGTAAGTTCTCGAGTTTGGAGAGATCGATCACCGAATATAAATTTTGGAGAACATTGAACGATTTAGGCGCTAGCGTTGATTGCTGACGGGTCGAACACCAATCTTTCAGTATCAGGCATCTACAAAATGTAGACTGTGAGTACACAACATGTTGGAGGATGTACTTTACTACAAATAGGAACAACATATATCCACGTTTTAGATGTCAGAGCCCCGTAAATATTTTATTCGCGAATTAAATTAACAGAGAATAATAATACTTACTTTGGTAGTACACATGCACTTAATAATAACCAGCGGCGGCGGTAGCAACGGCAGCTATTGTCTATTGTAGCCGAAGTGTCATAGTAAACATACTCAGCAACAACAGATTCTGAGTAAGTTTCGCATATTTATTTCACAACAATCCTGATTGCGCTGACAACCAAATGCACATGGTTCCCAAAATATTATTATTATTATTATTATTATTATTATTATTATTATTATTATTATTAAATATAATAAAGCCAATAAATATGTATACACGGGAAAGATCTCTCCAAGACGGAGGATAGCTCGTTAATTTGAAGGCCAACAATTGAACTATATGATTGTCGAATTATTAGATTAATACTTTAAGATCACATTTTTTCACACAACTAAGTTCATATTAGTGTTCTTTTCTTGTTTCGTAACTCTTAAATTCTTCTCGGTTTCGTGCAGGGTTTGGGTCCTTTGAACACCCACTTTCTTCATTTCGTCTGTCCAACTGGTCTTCCTACCTGCTGTTCGTCTCTCCTCGGATCCCAGGTCGTTGTAATATGAGCCCAACGGTCGTCTCACCCTTGCTAGGTGCCTCGCCCATCTCCACTTCAGTATTTGGGCACAGCACACTACATCTTTTATTTCCGTTTTTCTTCTCATTTCCATGTTTATTACGTGGTCATTTAGCGATATTCTTACTATTTTATTTTCCATTTTTTTGTTACTTGTAATATTTTTTGTTGCTCAGTTATTCTTCCATTAATTTCTTAGTTTTGGCTGATTTGGAATGAAACCATTTCTCCCAGGTATTTATACTCCTGAATGTAATTAATAATATCTAGATCTAGTTTCATTACTATTTGTTTTTAATTTTGTTTTTCTTAAGAGCACGTGTAATCCTGCTTCCTCGCATTTAACTTGTATCTCCTTCAACATAGTGTCGAGTTCTGCTGCTGAGTGCGAGAATAGTTCTTTGCCATCTGTAAATTTTAAAATTGACAATTTTTGGCCTTTTATATTTATACCTCGATTTTGTCACTTCAGTTTCTTAAAAATGTCTTTGATAATGCAAGTGAACAGCTTTGGAAATATGGGGTCTCCTTGTTTGACATCGCTAACCAATTAGAAGAGATGTTCTTTTCAATTTATGCTGATTCGTGTGTAGCCGTGTGTATATAATTTTGCTGGTAGTCTGATATATTTATATTCATTTCCTTTTTTATTCATTGCTTAAGTAATATACGGATGTTCTACTGAGTCGAATACTTTGCAAAGACAACAAAGGCAACATATATATTTTAAATTGAATTCCATTGATTTTCCAAATATTTGGTTTCTTTGCAGGTGATCTATGGTGGAATAACCTCACCTAAAACCTGCTTACTTAGTAAATTTGCTTTCATCTATAGTCACAGAAAATCTACAGGTTATGATCTTGAAAAATAAGTTATAAATGTTTGATAATAGGGTGATTGGACGATAAATATTTAAGTCAGCTTTGGATCCTTTCCTATCCCAACAGGATTGTTGTGCTAGACATCCACTGGCGTGGCATTTATTTTTTTCGTTGGTTTGGTATTGAATAGACTCATCATTAGCTTAAATGTTATGTGCTTATTGTGTTTCAGACATTCAATGGTGACTCTGTCCTCACCTTAATAGATTCATCTCAATATCTAAAATATAATATTGCAATATTATTCAAAATTGCTCGTTTTAAAACTAATTTCGGTTTCGCAATCTTATTTTTCAAACATCTCAATTATGTAATTTTTAAAAATGTATTTCATGTTGTTAGTATCTGTATTAGAACTGTATTTTATAATTTAATGCATTTGTGAGCATACGAAAAAACTCAAAAGATCTGAAACGCTCGAACCATATTTCATGAAAAACGTTCCATATGCCCTCAAAGTTTTTATTCTGAATTTTGAATTGAATTGAATTTGCCTTATTCTAACACATTTGTACGTTCTCTCTAACAAGTTTCTAGTCTAACGTTCGTACTATGCAATTGCTGTATTTGCAAAGATTGTTTTTGTTAAAATATTTCATTATAACAGTGTTTTTGGGTATTATTTTATGTTTTGTTCTTGATCAAAAAGCGGGCCTTTCGGAAAACCATTAAAGTGGCTTTCTTCAGCAGCATTTTTGCTTCGGTAGGTCACAAGTTATTATTAATCTTGTTGGAATTTACACAGCAATGGTTGGACACAATGTATACCGCAGTGATTGTTCTCATTTTGTACGTTATGGTGACAGTGAGAAGAATCGTGAAGGAACAGACCCATAGAGGAATTTGTCGGCTCCTGGACAGGTTCCAATACCAGCAGGAACAAACGATAAAAAAAACTAGTTGAGAAACCTTTCTGCTCTGGTTGAAACAGCTTCCCTGATAGATTTTAAATTTCTAAGTTATAAGATGCATCTGCGGATGACAACGATTCTGGCATTTAGACATTGGTAAATATTTTTTAAAGATGGTTAGCAAGCTAGAGAAGATATGTTTCTCGAAAATAGTGGGAAACATTATTTTTGAAATTTTTCTTAAGGTTTTGCGACAGAACCAAAATCAACGCTCGTAACGATGAAGACATCATGCAATGTTATTTTACGTTCAAAAATATTATTTACAGTCTAAATACTGAATTAATCGCGTTTCCAAGACTATTCCATATTTTTCCACGCAATTCTAAGTCTTTCGAGTATAATTCTAATACAGTACTCGCGGGTGAACATTTTAAAAATAAAGATATTTTGTCTCTCTCTCTCTCTCTCTTCTGCGAGTGGAACTACACCATGCGGCGTCTCTCGCACCCAAGCTTCCATTTTCTTCTATCTTGCCAATCATCATCTTCGATGTAACGATCTCTCATTGTCTGTCGCACACCGTCATACCACGTGAGTCTTGGTCTACCTCTCTTTCTGTGCATTGGCACCTGCCACCTCCAAGTTTTTAATGGCTATCTTTCCTCCGGCATTCTTCTAAGGTGACCATACCATTTTAACCTTCTCCCTTCTATTGTATCCATTATATCCGACATGACACCCATTTGCTGCTTTATATTTTCATTCCTGATTCTTTCCATTAATGTTACACTGAAGCTGCGTCTCCAAAACTCCATTTCCATAGCCTTTAACTTTTTCTCATTACTTGTTTAGATCTCCTACAACTCAGCACCATACAGTGATATATTTTCCACAATTGCTTTATAAATTCTAATTTTCACTTTATTAGAAATATTTTTATTCCATATTATTGAATGCCATTGCCGAATAGCAGATTTTCCTTGCCGAATGCGATGTTTAATTTCCTCTTCACTGCCCCCTTGGTCTGTTAAAATTGTTCCTAAATACTTATACGTCTGACAACACTTAACAACCGAGCCATCCTCCATTACTAAATCTTTTCCTGTCCCTCCTACCACCATGCACTCTGTCTTCTTCAAATTGATTATGAAGCCCCATTTTCCATATTCCTCATTTAATTTCCTTAACATATAATGGGCATCGTCTTCATCCTCTGCGAATATCACTTGATCATCTGCAAAATTTAGTGAATATAACATATCGTCATTTAATTTTATTCCCATCCTTTCACATTTTATCTTCCAGTTTTTTAGAGCTTCTCCTAGATATATTTTGAAGAGAGTTGCTGCAATACAACACCCCTATCTTAGCCCTTTATTTATTTTGATTTCTTTTGATGTGCTATTTCCTAATTTGACATAAGCGATATTGTCCGTATATAAGTCTCTAATGGACTTAATATATACGCTATTAATATGGTGGTTTTCCATGGCCATCCACAATTTTGAAAGGGGGACACTGTCGTACGCCTTTTGCAAGTCAATATAGACTAGATGTGTCTCAAGGTTATGCGCCAGCCACTTATCTGTAACTTGTCGGATGGTAAATATATTATCTGTGCAGGATCTACCAGCACGAAAACCACTCTGTTCTTCCATTTCATTTATTTCATTTTCAAATCTGGTTTTAATAATTTTACCATATATTTTACCAAGGGAACTCAGGACAGTTATACCACGGTAATTGGAGCAGTCCTCTTTATCTCCTTTTTTAAATATATTGGAGATGTAACCCACTTTAAAGACTTCAGGTATCACACGGCCCCTGAGACATGCATTAAATAATTCTGAAAGCTGTTCAAACAACACCGATGAAGCTGATTTTATTAGTTCTATATTTATCCCACCGGGTCCGGGAGCTTTACCGCTTTTGAAACTTTTCACCACTTTCTCAACTTCAGTTGCTGATATATCTTCTATCGGATTGTCAGATGTATCCTTCAGCTGATATAGAGTGCGGTATTCTGCAAGGTGTTCCTGCAGAAGTTCTTTGTAATACTTTGCTCAGTTGTCTAGGCTTATAGGCTGCAAATGTCCATATCTCACTTCATTTGTTCTCACTCAGTTGTTTCAACACTTTCCATGCCTCCCGTGATCTTCAGCTTCCAATGGTGTTGCTGATTTCTTGACACTTGATGTCCCACATATCATTTTTGGCTTTTATAATCTCCTTTTATACTTCTGTACATATTCGTGTGTAAGTTTTTCTGTCTTCTAGATCATGGGTCGTCAGCCACTTTTGATAGGCGTTTTTCTTCTCCCGTACCCTTTCAGCAAATGTGTCACTCCACCAATACGTCCCGGTTCTCTGCTGCTTCCTTTCAATTTTCCCCAAACTTTCGTATGCCGCTTCATGTATGTACTTTGTTATATCTCTGTACATTGCTTTTGGAGAGGAGTCATCCACAATTTGCAACTTCCCACTGAGCCTTAGCTTATACAAGAACAGGATTGATGGGTCTTCTAGTAAACTCAGTTTGTACTTAATATCTTCGCCTTTTCTTCTAGAGTCTTATTCTTTTGTTTGATTTTTTACTTTTCCATTTTGGAAGGGGAAAAGACATTTGGCTCGCAAAAGGAAGTGGTCAGATCCACACTCTGCACTTCTATAAACTCTACATTCCTCCACTCTGGTCTTATTACTCTGTTTACCAATAATGTAATCAATTATAGAGTATAATTTCCTTGATGGTTGAGACCAGGTATATTTATCGATATTTTTGTGCTGAAAAAAACCATTCCATATCTTCAATTCATATTGCTCGCACACATCTATCAGTCTTTCCCCATTCCCGTTCTTTACATCTTCTCCAAATTTCCCTACAACATTTCTTCCATATTGTCTTCCTACTTTTCTATTAAAGTCGCCCATTAAATATATTTCCTTCCTGTTTCCAATTTGGTCCAGAAGGTTCGTCAAGTTGGTAAAAAATTCAAATTTTTCGGTATCAGTTGCACTGTCCGTGAGCGCATAGGCGGCAATTACGATCATATCGTACCTTCAGACGCAGATCAACTCGTAGTAGGTTTTCATTTATACCATCCCATTTTTATATGATGTTTTAAAAATTTGCTTATGGCAATGGATACTCCTTTCTTTGCTCTGTTTTCTTTATTTACTTCGCTGTATATGTGAACGTAATTTTGAATCTCTTCCAAACCCTTCCCTTTCTTTTTCGTTTCAGATAGGGCAGCAACATTTAAATTTAACCTGTCTAATTCTCTAAAAACGTCGGATTCCTTTGTGGCTATGCCTTGCACATTCCAAGTTCCAAAATTCATATACCTATTTCGAAGGCCAAGTCGTCGTCTTAGACTAGCATGATTCCGAGGCTTATTGCTTGGGACTCGTGCATGTTGAGTTTTTTTCTGAGCGATGGGGTGCAGGCCCAACATCTCAACCCCCAACTTGGAGGACCAGGGATTTATTCTCGAGGTTTCCTTCCTCTAACCTTTTTTTATGAAACATCATCTGCAAGGTAGCAGTTTTTTGAGAAAAGAGGTATTAAAGTCTTCCTCCTCTTCTGTCGTTGGAGAGCTGTCAAGCATCTCTTCCTTCTTCAGAGCCGTTGCCGTCCTCTTCTTCCTCTTCGCTGGTTTTGGCCCACCCCGGGTATTTAATTTCCCCGGTACCCACCAGATACATCTGGCCGGGCATCCTCCTATCCGCCACCTGGGGAGGCGCCCGCTGGGGGAACAGCAACCCCACACAGGAGATATTTTGTGAAAAGTGAAATATGAAAACTTGGATGAAAATGTATTTAAAAAGATAAAAAAGGTTAAGTCTGGAGAACGCTCGTCCCTTTTCACCTCTGAGCAATACTTAAAATCATAAGTGAGCATCACAAAGGTCAATCAGAAAATGACGCTTCTGAAGGACACAGGGAAGAAAATTACACGCTTCTAATCGCTTTTGTCCGCTTCAAAAGCCCAATTTTTTTCTTCCTTATTGAAGCTTTTTTTTTTTTGCTCGTCCTTTATAAGTTCCCTTTTGTCCCTTTCCACTTTACTACCGCTCGCAGAAATATGCAGCACAGCGTTTCGATTTGCACGCTCGTGAACTTCCAAAATTGTTACACCTTCTAGTAAAGCTCAACAAGGTTTTTTGATAAGGTTTCTTTTACACATTTCCTGTTTATGATATAATTTATTTTTTAGTATATTTTTAGTGAATTATAAAATTCCACTTATTTCTTTATTCACATAATTATTCTGCGACCTTTCAAGAAACGAGATGCGACTAACCACTGAATAAATAAGCAACTTGGAGAAATTAATCTTCAAAAAACCACGAGTTCTAAAAGAGTAGTGGGATGGAACGGCATGATGTAGCGTGGAGTGGGGTGGGGTGGCGAGGCGACGTGTTGCGAGGTTTGGAGAGACGTGGGGTGGTGGTGTGTGGCGATGCATGGCGTGGCTAGACATGGTGTGGCGAGGTGGAGAGGAGCGCGGTGAGGCGAGGCGTGATGTGGCGGGGCGTAGCGTGGAGTGGCGTGGCGAGGCGAGGCGACGTGTTGCGAGACTTGGAGACACGTGGCGTGGTGTTGTGTGGTGACGCGTGGCGTGGCTAGACATGGTGTGGCGAGGCGAGGAGCGCGCGGTGTGGCAGGGCGTGATGTGGCGTGGCGTGGCTAGACATGGTGTGGCGGGGCGTGGCGTGGTGAGGCGCGGAGGGCTGCGCGCGCATCTGCCGCGGTGGTGCGTGCGGGCGCTGCGGGGCAAGGCAGGGGAGGGGCCGGGCGCGTGCCGCAGCGCGGGGTGAACGCTCCGGCCACCGCTGCCCGTCGCCCGCTCGCTCTCAATGGGCGTCGGCGGGGCGCGAGCGCGGGCCGCGCGGGTCGCGGGCGGCGCTGCGCCACCGCCGCCGCACCTGCATCGACCGATGACGTCAGCGCCTCCATTCATCGCGGCGGCGGCGGCGGCTGGGGCCCGGGCCGCGTCATGCCCCGCCCGAATCCGAGCCGGGGCCCCGCCCCTCCATTGACCCGGGCCCGGCCCCGGTCCCGTGCCCACCCCCGCCCGCTCGCGCGCCCGCACGGGACCTGCACCAACGCCCCGCCGCCGATGCAGGTACCCACACCCCCTCCTGCCCCCCTCACCCCGGCACGCCCCATCACGCCGTATTTTGGCTCCGGGCCAAGCCAGACCCACCCTCGTCAGACGGGCGCTCGCCTCGCACGCGTAAATACGATACACCGTCTTTTAAACGCCGGAAAGATGGCCACGCCCGCCGCGCCCCGGGAGGTAAACAGGCAACGGGATGAGGCGTTCTTTCCGCGGACGGCGCCGGAGGAGATGGGACTCCGCTCCTAAATAGACTCCCTGCTTTATGGGTTGCGGGCTGCTGCTGCTCCAGGCTTATGGGAAGTGTCATGTTGCAGGCGGAATGAAATCTTGAGGCGGGTTCTACTTCCCGATAAGAGAGAGCATATGCTTTGAAGAAGTGAAGGTTTTAACGATTTCATTATTTTTTTATCCAAGTTTTGACAGAGAAAAGGCAATTCAGAATGTTGAGTTCTTAAGGAGCTGAATGACTTGCTTTCAACGTCTTAGCCACAAGATTTCCTTAGACACATCCCAAAATACCGTTTATTTTTTTTTATCATAATTGAACATAGCGCATAGCGTTCATCGGAATTGTAATTAGAAGCAAGTTCGCATATTACTTTAAACATGTATGATTTTTAAAATTACCCTTTATTTTTAATTTCTCACACTTACGAGCGTACATACTTTACAAGAAAAGAAAGTTATGTAATCGTTCGCCTGAAAACAGCGAAGTTTCGGCAGAAAAACTCTTATTGCCGGATCCTCGTAACAAAAAAGCGGATAAATCCAGATGCTAAATGTAGAAGAAATATTCTTCGAACACGTGCCAGAAGCCATGTTGTGTGGGTCTTTGATACCAAAAATTCAATTGACAGCAAATCGTCTATCTGTACATCGGTGGTCAGCTCTAGCGCCTAAACCGTTCAGCCGATTTTATTCATACTCCCCTGGTCGGGAAAGACATCTACAGGAACTCGAGACCTTGGGGGGTTTCAAAAGGGTATTTTGATTTTTGAGGGTATTTTATACGAAGCTTCAAAAATATTTTCAAAATTGGATCTCAAAAATGGCACCAATTTTTTTATTAAACTTTGTTCTCAGATAGCGTAATAGATACTTGAGAGGTGCAGGTCTCATGTTCGTTGAAATCCCTAATTTTTCGAAAATTGCAAAACCAATTGTTTGGGGGACGTGTTCAACTTCAATCTTAAAGATACTTTTTTTTCTTTGAAGGAAACTGTTGTTTAATGACAGATCTTCAAATAAGATCATATTTCTTCAAAAATGTAATTTTGCGCTAAATATAGGCAATTTTAAATTTTTCTCAAAAAACCGCTACAAATCATAATTTCACAGAGACGTGACGAATTGCACTTTGATTTTAAGAATATGAAGAATGTGTTCTAAAAAAAAAACATCTAAAGATTCATATCAAATGCAACTCGCAACACTGGGCCGGATTTCTGAATATTCGTTGTTAAATAACTTCTAAACGAAGCGTTTATGAGCCTTAAAAACTAAAATTTGATGCCAAAGGCCTCAAAGAAACGTTCCTCACACTGTAGACTTCGGGATGAGATCTCCTTTAACATTCCATTTCATTTTTGCTGCTTCGACTCTTTTTAATTCTACCGCATCTGTTCAGAGCCTATAGAATTTGCAACTATATGTGAAATTAAACTACTTGATATTACTCACTTTTTAATTACACAGGTGTACCTTTCTCTAGGTCATCACATTGAATAAGAATAGTTTGTATTGACAAGGGTGTATTGCATTGTTATCAATTACAAGGAGACATAGAATAAGTGATGGAGGATATGAGGGCAGTGAAGATAAAGATACATTACAGGCTTAATATGGAAATAGACAAATAGGGAAGAGGATGGGGTTTAACATGTGAGAGTTCCTGCACGGGTTTGTTAGTTGTTATTATTTCATATCATTGTGCTATATACGTTTCGACTTAAGGTCTAAATATGACAAATTGGGCATAACCTAACTAATTCGCAGATGGGCTGATCAGTTTTAATATATTCCTATTAATATTGGCATTAGCGTCACGGCGCTGGCATAAGTAAAATAATATTCGGAGTGTGTGTTTGCGAGAAGTATTTCGGCATTAAAAAGCTTTGAAAGACTCAAAGTTTTTTCCGATGTTTTTTGAGGTGGTAAGCCCTTAATGTAATCTGATCTGGACATAGTGAACTTCGAAATTACACACCTTTTCTCTTATCTTAGAAATTTCCCTCCAGCAGTCTGATTCATGTTTATGTCGTATCGGCTATTCCTCCCCTCAGTTTCATATTTAAATTACCTAAACCAACTTGTGCTTGCTAATGTGCACTTCATCCGTCTTAAGCTCGAAGTATGCTTCAAGTCTATTCCTAATTCAGACTATCCATTTTCATTAATATGTACAATAACCGCCTAAATCACGAATTATCCAAATTCATACATTAGCCGTCAACTGTTGTCGTACATGGCCTCGAGGTGTTCGTGTAATTTTTACTTACGATAGTTCTCGTGATCCTGAAACGCTGAATATCATAAAACTACCCCCCTGATCCAAAGGTCAGCAACTAGTTCGTGACGATATTCTCTCAGAGAATGCCTAAAGCTTTGCGAGATATTGAAAATACAATAAAAATTTTAAGATATTTGTTTAATCCTCTGTCGATTTTCATTTCTTGTTCTCAATTTTAGAAGTTGCACACATTCTTTGTCTTCCAAGGTTTTCGTGGGATATTCGAGCACAATGGAAGAATAATATTTTTGAGTGTGTAAGTTCGTTCAAAAAATCTGTGAAAAAATGCATTATTGACCAAAAAAGTAGTTCCAATCTACAACAATCAACATGGATGTCGAGTATTGGAATACTCTGTAGTCATTGTTCCAGTTTTTGACATTTTTCATAATTTTTCTATATAATCTGAAAATACACGAATTGCATTTCGTTATAATCATTAGTGAGATAAATGGCAAAATAATTCAGTATTTTGTAACAGTAGCATTAGGATGAAGCACAAAGCTACATAAGAATGAGTGAGATATCATGGCTCTCGAACTTTCTCTTTTTTCATTTCGTCGCGGACCACCGTTAAGAGCGGACCGATCTGCAACGCCCTCTAGTAGCGCACCTGAAGTTTGCGGAGTTTTTTGCAATTACTCTCAGGGTTTCCAGCTACTCCCCCGAGTGCACATCGAGTGTCAATGCATCAAGTCAAATTCTATTTATGACTTATCCTTCATTAACAAAGTCACTCATATCCTCGAAGCGGTGCTTTTCTGCGCCCTTACCAATTAACTACACTGCTGCGCCCAAGATAGCAGAACTAATCTAACATTCGAAAATCAATGAATCCCCTGGAATTGACAATTCCTCTTTTCTGGCAGTCAAAAATATCTCTAAAAACAACTGTTCTTTCCGAACAGGATTCTCTAACGGATGCTTAAAGTTAGGTTATTTCCCTGCAAATGGAAATGAGCATTAATTTTGCCAGTTTTAAAACCTAACAAGTCGTCCAATGAGCTCCCTAGTTATATACCGATAAGTCTGTTATCTCTATTAAGTCACATATTCAAGAAACTAATATTCTTCACGCTTAACAGTTTCCTCTCTATTAACCGCATCACCTCATCCTGTCAGTTTGTATTCAGACCAAATTACTCTAACTTGTAAGAATCTCAGAAGACTTCGCACAAGCCTTTCATAATTAAAATATCTAACAGCCGCTCTTATGAATTTCGCTCAGGCATTTGATCGTGTCTGGAGTCAAGGTTTACTATTCAAGTTGTGACACAGAGCAACTCCTGATTACATAATACGTAGCTTCATTTCGAACTTCACAATCTCTATCAATTAAATAATTACATTTCACCCCTATCAATAATCCACGCAGGGGTTCCTCAAGACTCCCCGCTCTCTCCCACATTGTTTAACACATTCATAGCAGATATCCTATGACACAACCACCCAACGGCACTTTATACTGACGACACAGCCATCTAATCAGCTGACTCGCAACCATAGACTACCTTTACGTCCCACTAAACGGTTTTCAGAACTAGGCATGTTCATGGAGACTAAATTTGAATCCTTCCAAATGTGAAGCTACGATGTTCACGCTAAGGCGCATTACCAATCCCCGTCATATACATATTAATAACCAAAAAATCCTCCAAATTAACCAATAAAGTATCTAGGAGTGCTCCTTGACACTAGACTAACTTAGAAACCGCATATTTTGATTAAATGTAGTAACGTATAAACTGCACCCTTCAAACTGTACCCTTTAATAAACAAAACGTAGGCTCTTCAAACATATCTCTCCCTTTTACTTCACAAAACTGCTAGTCGCTCTCTACTTACTTCTATATGTTCTGCTTGTGGTGGATCTGCTCCTTCTTTGCGAACAGCATACGAAACCTTTCAAAATTAAATATTTTGCAGAGCGAGGCGGTAGATTTCCAACAATTGCACAGGGAGTTTCATCTTCTCACAATTGAACATTGTATTAATCATCTGCCGGACGAATTCTATAATTCCAACCCTCCTCCCCAGCAATCAGCATTTTTAAATTAGAAAAAAATTATAAGTGGTACAGAAGACTCCAATCTAACTTCCTCAAAGATAGATTTAAACCTCCGTAAAAGAAAAACGCATGATCTTTCTATACATTTTTAACATAATATCTGACAATATAATCGATTCCCCTATTCTCCAGTTCCCCATTCGTAGAAATTATTATTGATTATTTGAAGTCTCCAATGGGAATGTCCTTGCTATTTGAAACGCTAGTGCTATGTGTGCTATGTCACATCTCTATCCAATCTTGTAAAGCGCTCAGCTTACTGTATAAGAAAATGTGAAATAGATAAATAATATTTTTTTCTTGTACGCAGAATGTACCCACTAAGTTTTGTATTTAGAACCAACATAGCTGCAAATCTCCTCTTTCTTTCTTTGACTAAATATAGGTAGAGTTATAATTAAATGCAGAGTTTTGCTCGTGGCTCAATAATTTGCACGGAGGCTGCCTTGGAAAAACTTATTTTTAGTCAGAGGGAAACATTGCTTGAAGGAGCAACGATACTTCTGGTGCTAATAACTGTCCGTCGAAAATCACCCATAGCGCCTAGCCATACTTTATTACTTGATAATTCACTCATTACTTGTCTCGGAGAATTTCCTTTTATCTTCCAAGCGGAAGTTGTGATCGAAGGAAAGGCAAGTCCTCACGAATTTCGAAGCTCAGTGTTTAAGAAGGCGCCCGCACTCAGAGCTCCATAATTTACGAGATACTTCATTTGAATTACATAATTCGGGCTGAAAAAGTGGAAGGACTAGAGATTGATTTAGAACTTTCTGACTGAGTGAGAATGCAACGGCAAACTATCAAGCTGCCTATAGACCGACAACTTTGAAAAAAGACCTGAAATGCTCCTGCGCAAAAAGTTGCGGAAGGGAAGGTTTCCTCTCGTAGCGACCCTACTTCCCTGGCTGAAGAGCCGCCGCCGCCTCGGTCTGAGCGGGCGGGGGCAAAACAGCCTGGTCTTGACGACCGTCCCGAACTCCAGAGTGTTTACGGCTCTCATTTGTGTTGATTCTGTCAAGTCGAACAACTTTTGGGTGTTTGAAATACCATGTCGAGATAAATGGCATTCCTTCCCTTATCCTCACGTACATTTGCCACAAGGAACTCTTGTTTAGTAATTTTTGTCGCTCGCAAGCAATTCAGTTTGTAAATGCTTCCTGCTGTGCCTAGATGCAGATCTTCAATTTGTTGCTTTCCGGCGTTTTAGACATTTTACATATCTGTTGATATGGTAGCGACAAGGCTAGTATCCGTCGAGAGAGTAGCGGGAGAACGAAGTTGCAAGAGTAAATCAGTTATCGTTGCAGACGGTCCTCGTGTTCAGTTAAGCTCCCCTTCGGGAATAACTTCAATAAGCCTCCCAAGGTAAGCGAAGCCATGATGGATTTTTCTACGTTATTATACACCTCATTAGTGCTACTTTCTGGTGGAGCATTAAGACCGAACGTGAGGCGTGAACGGAACGGAAGGCGTGAACGGAACGCAAAGCGCGAACGGAACGCAAAGAGCAAACGGAACGCAAAACGTGAACGGAACGCAAAGCGCGAACGGAACGCAAAGCGCGAACGGAACTCAAAGAGCGAACGGAACGCAAAGCGCGAACGGAACGCAAAGCGTGAACGGAACGCAAAGCGTGAACGGAACGCAAAGCGTGAACGGAACGCAAAGCGTGACCGAAATGCAAAGCGTGAACGGAACGCAAAACGCGAACGGAACGCAAAGCGCGAACGGAACGCAAAGCGCGAACGGAACGCAAAGCGTGAACGAATCGTGGGGCATGAACGGAACGTGGGACGTGACCGGTACGTGAGAACGTAGGTGATCCGTGAGGATGTGAGCGGAACGTGGGGCCGGGAAAGGAAGGTGTGGGCGCGAGTGGGGCGTGGAGCGCGAGGAGAACGTGTGGGCTTGGGCCGCGGGCGAGTTGCAATGGCGGCAGCGATGGGCTTGCGCAGTGAGCGCGTCCGCGGCGCGCGGGCGGCGCCCACGCCTCACGCCCCACGCGCGCCGCCCGCGCCGCGCCCGCCGCGCCACCACCCACTTGGCGGCGTGCCCACCGCCAACGTGCCCCACATCCACCCAGTGTCAAGGCGAAGGCCCGCAGGTTGGCAACTTTTACGCCTACGCATCCTAAGAAGTTTTTACTTGCGAGAAGACGAACGTTCCAGTGGTACAGGGTTTGTGACTCTTGTCTGGAAACAAAAACGCATGGATAAAATAAATATTCTAAATGCAAAATGTGCGCACTGTAGATCCAATACACACGGCTCCTTTGGCGATTCTGGTGTTTTCGCAAACACGCTCTTGAGAGGTGTCGTTTCCGGGGTACAAGAAGCTACTCTGCGCATACTAATTCAGATAAAAGGTACAATTGTCCCTCCTATTAATTCAGTCTTAACCCCCTAAGCAGGAATGAACGAAACGGTAAAATGAAATCTATGTATAAAATTACAAATGTTCATCGTCATTCTTAGTGTCTTCCCAAACACGACAGTACTAAAAACATGGGATTTATGTATTCATCATCAGTTTGTGAATGTATGAAATGCGATAGGTATTCGATGTGTAAGACAGCAGGATCTGTAAAGAAGTGCAAGTGTATTAATCAAAGCAACTGCATTTTTATGTCCATATAATTGTTTACACATATAAAAACGCATTCACTTTTATTGTAGTTTGGTTGGGTTCTGTTTGTTCGTACTGATCTTGAAACAGGGTAAATAAAGTTCTACGGAATTTTAACAAAAAGAATGATTTGTTGAGCATAAATTAGAAATTTTTTTCCGATCAATTTCTATAATTTAAAGAAAAATTTATGTTTTTTTACACGAATCCACACTTTTATTCCGCTCTTAATAAAATTTTGTACATATGGTCTTCAAATAAAAATATAATTTACTGACTGCATTAGAGGTTTCGCAAAAATTATCCCTTCTCACTTTCATCCCTTAAACCAGAGGTTAATTGATCATTCACTATTTTGTTCGCAAATATCTCTAAATCAATTAGGAAATCTTGGAAATTGATCAGGAGCTTCTTAAAGGCTATTAAATGTCTTTCCTAATGCATTTTTACTTATTTTATTAACCCGATTAGACTCCGAGTAATTGAAGGATATTTTTTAAAGATTCCGACAAAGATGGGAGAGCGGAGAGAACAGAGAAGAAACTGGGTAAACGAAGCTTGGCGGTGAGAGAGGAGCAGTGTGGTAAGGGAGAGCGTGGTGATATTTACATGGGTGGGTCATCTGTTTTACTCGACGAATAGATTTTGTCTGTTTAATAAATGACTATAATTAATAAATGATCGAGCAACGTCGGATTATTTTTGATAGTTCCAGTATAGACTTGTATTTCGTTTTTGAGAATGCTAAAATATATTTTTGGTTTAGTATTGAAGAAATATATTTTTATGATTGTTACAAGTTTGTCTCATGTTTTATCAATGAACGTTTTAAAGTATTATTTATCAACAATATTAAAATTTCATTTAAATTTGTTTAAACAAGCTCATGAATGACGAAGTCAGACGACTTTAAATACCATTTCTCCTACTTTACCTAAAATATTACTTTTAGGTGATGGAATAAGTAATGTGTAGTATGTCCAGTAAGGAAACAACAAAACTTCGTAAATAAGCTCTAATACAATTTGAAGCATATTTTGTCTAATAAACTCTGTTGATATTTGGAATAGTTTGGCCGCAATAAGCTTTCAAAAGTTGTATTGAAGAAAACTGTCAATACAAAAATTTCCATTTCAAAAACATAAATATTTCAGAAACATGAAAATTGTTTCTTTTTTACAAAATAAATTAATATATTTCTTCACAAAGAAAAATTAACATTTCTATGTTATTTCTATTCTATAATGAATCTATGTTCTATTCTATAATGAAAGCAATTTAATTGTATAAATTGAAAGGAACTGATTGTGTATAGTGAAATTTAACAGAAAGTGAAATAACTGTAGACTACATTGTAGTTGTTTCTTTCTTGCAGCCTTATACTCAAAAGAGTATTCATAGAAATTGCATTTCTATGTTTTTTCTGATATAGAACTGAAATGTATACTGCCATGAAATATGTTCAACAAAAAATTAATTCAATATTAGTGCTGTATAAAACTAAATAATACAAAAACGTTTTTACAACATTTTGACTTCATAGAGTATATAGTTGCGTGGTAAATTACTAAACAGAAAGAAATATTCATTAATTTAGTTACATCAAGCTTTCTTCTCGGTTCTCATTTACTCGTTGTTGCTTTGATGATATCCAGGACCCTTGCATGTCGGGTTCAGACACAGTTTCCACCCTTTGTTAATTGGTATCGACAGATGTCATTCCGGTTGAATACACTCTGACTAAAACTCGTTTGTATGGAAGAGTACAAGTGACAACTACATAGAGCTAACATTGGACATTTGTTTCGTTAGAGCGACTCGTTTGTGTCGTATTCTATGCAGAAATAGAATATAATATAATAGAATAGATGCAGAAATTTCATTTTTGTCTTTTTTTACGTATTTCGTATCAATTAAATAGCATTGTGTGATCAATTTCTAAGCTAATCGATTAAAATATTTTATGAAATGATATATTACAAGAACAAATTCACACGGAAAAATAATAAGTTGTAGTAGTCACTGAGCCAAGGCAAATAGAAAAACACTCTTTTTATGTGAATAAGTGAATTGGCAAAGTGTACAGGAGAATTTGAAGAGGAATGACAATTTGTAGAAAACTCCCGTCATCCTTACCTACCCAATGGAAATAGAGAATATACTACAGAAGGAATGAAGTACAAGAGAGCTTCTATAATCTAATGGCAATCCTGACTGTGTAGAATTCGCTGTGGTTGTGGAGACGGCTGTTGGGAGTGAAAGTTCTTGCCTTTTTGCTCGTCCTAGGAGATGTGAATTCAAATGGAATTTGGGGTGAATAGCATGAGGTGTGGAATGAGTGTATGGTAGAAAAATGTCAGCTGTTGGTTGACCTGATGTTACGAAATTAATTTTTATACTGGCATTGTTTGATTACATGTACGTTTTCACGAACAACAATACTAAAATGTTTATTGTTGTAGTTTTTAATGTGGTATTGGAGGTGTATCTTCTTTTGTCGTGAATGGTATGTTTCCTTTCAATATTCGAAGATCCAACGAACTATCGCATGCGTAGCATAGCTTCTGGAACCTCACAGAGCATGCAAGCGATTACTAAAACTCCCGGCACTAACTCTGGGCTTCCAAAATCCAAGCGTCGCTAAACCCAAAAATAGCGTGTAAATTGCTTCTATTTATGTCATAAAATTTAATTTAGTGAGGTTACTTTTAACACTAAACGTAACTTATTGTGTATCGTCATTAACTACAGTCGTGTAGTTAATGACTGCGGGTGATAGAAAAAATGATCATTGAATTGAATCCAACTATTCATGTGTAGAAGTAAAACTAAAATCGACATCTGTATTTAAATATCGCGTCCTCCTCCTATTAAAACTAATAGTTATTGCTGTCATAATCGTAAAAAATTGTTCGAAACCAAAATTTCGCAGCGCTTTTTCCTCCGGAATTTTATTACCTAACAATATTGTGATAGAGGTGAAGTATTGAGCCTAACGACAGGTCTAAGTTTACATTTCACAATTTTTTGAAAAATTGGTTTGTTTCATTCCTCTACTTTCTAGTGTCACTAAAATGTAATTGAATTTCATTTTAATTTTTAGTAGTGTGAGTGTTTTTTAAAACATAAAAACCTGGATAAGGACGAACTCAATCCAATCCTCCAAATGAACGTGTTCTGGCGGCACAATTATTTTTACATCTTAAGCATTTACTCAGCGTAGCATTTCGTAGTGAAAAAAAAATTTTTCTTTTGAACTGCACAAAATATAAACCCCAACATTAATATCATTTTTTAATTATAATGTTTAAATTCAACAACAAGAATTACTTTGATCTACTTGGCATTTTAAGTTCGGATTAATCTGACTTTTGACAGCTAGCCATGTTCCCTGAGTTCTGTATTTCTTTAAATTTAATATTCGTGCACCGTATTGGATACGTACTCCCATCACTGTATCTAGCAAACTTACCCTGTCTCAGATTTTCTTTCGTCATATTGCTGAAGAAACTGAGATAAAGGTATTATAAAGCTGCAATTCTATTTTTGCCGCGACTGGAAATCGAACCCGCGATCGCAACATGGAAAGTAAAGATGCCGTCCTTGAATCATCCCAGTGGCTTAAATACTTTAATTTAGCGTCGAAATGTAAACTATTATCAAACAAAAACTTGTATAAAACATTTTAAATTTAATATTAATAATTTGGCATTAGAATTTAAATGAACAACGTAAGTACTACTTCTTATTAATTAGTGCAAAGAGATGATTAGAGAAAAGAAGTGAACATTGTATTTCCCTTTTCTTTTTTACTTTAATATTCCCTTTTTCTCGCAGAGATTTCTCTGACGCTCGGGTTCCGAGAATGCGAGTTCAACCCACTGCACTGCGCCTAAGTCGGCAGTTCAAGGAGGTGTCGCAAATCCGCCTCGGCCTGAAAGGGAGGAGGCTGCCGGGCAGAATTGCGCCGCGAGGACGGAGGCAGGAGGAATGAGGGCGCGGCTGCGTGGAGAGCTTCGCGGAGAGGCCCGCAGAGCGCGCCCTGTGCCCGCGTGCAGCGCCCCACCGCAAGCGCCGCGCTGCGGGGCTTCACGCAACCCGCAGCACGGGGCTGCGCTGCGGAAAGCCGAGACCCGTAGCGCAGGGTAGAGAGTGGAACATCCCGAAGGCAACGCACGAACAATCACTACTCAGTGAAATTCTTGTGATAATCGAGATGTATTAAAATAAATTATAAATTTCTTTTGTTAAATAAAACACTAATCTCATTAACAGACCTGATTTTAAGCGAAAACCGGAGAACTGAACACAGTAAAATCCACTAATCTGGACGAAGAACACTAAGTAAAGGTGGCTCCCATTCGTTATTCGGTTGATTGATTGAGTTTAAGGGCGCTTCAACGGCTAAGGTCATTTGCGCCCGTGTCATCTTATTTTAAGACCAGTGCATAATATTGCAGTGCCAAGCTAACAAAAAAATTAAAATCTTTAAATAGAAAGCAAAGTAAAACTGAAAAGGAACGTATCCTAATAAAAGGGTTTGGCAGAAAATTGCGTTTTTTAAACTCTCGGGCTAAAAGCCAACAATTGGCATTATGATCTTCTCTCAGATAAGGCTGTACATGCAAGTATCTCGCAAACAGCCAAAAAGCTTGCAGAGAGAAGATTCATTTCTAAGAATCTCCGCTAGGGAGCTAGCAAGGTCATGCCTTCGACGGCTATCTCTTATCTTAATACAGTGAAAGATAATATGCTCCACGGTAAGATCTATTTTGCAGTATTCGCATATAGTGGGTGGGGTCCCCGCAGAGGAGATATCCGTGAGAGATATGGCAGTGACCGATGCGGAGGCGTGTTAAAATGATCTCCTCGCGCCGAGCATCACGAGATGAGGAAGACCAAGGATTTATGGAATCCTTGATTCTCGTGAGCTCAAAATCAGAGTTATGCCACTCTGTTTGCCATTCACTGATAATAGAACGTTAAAGCGTTTAGTGTCTTCCGTGGGGACTGTGAAGATGTCTAATTCTCTTTTCTTCGAGGAAGACTTTGCTGCCTGGTCAGCTATTTCATATCCTCTTATTCCCATGTGTCCAGGGACGCAACAAAAGATTAAAATATAGTGGCGGACCAACAGATAATGGATTTAGTGTAGGATGGTCATTGTCAGTGGGTCACAAGACGAGGAGATAGATTCAAGACAGCTTTTGGAATCACTACAGATCACTACTTTCTTTAATGACATCGATTCAGCAAATTTAAGTGCCTCCAAGAGCGCTTACTTCTCTGCGGTATAGACGCTGCACGAAGAGTCTAATCGAAAACCTTGCGTGACTCTACTGCAGTAGAAGGCACATCCGACTTTGCCATTTTGAGAGGAGCCATCGGTGTAAATGAAGTAATGGCCAGGATATGTAGATTTTCCGTACGTAGCCTCAAATTCCGATAAGAATGTACTGGGGGGAGTTAAGGATTTAGGAAGGTTAGACAGTCTATGATCTATTATCGGCCGGTGTAGTTTCCAAGGGGAAACAAGGTTTCGGGGGGGTTTCACAAGGTTGGGTAGTTTTATATGAAGCTTCTGTAAGAGCATACGGAGACGGACTCCCAGGGGATGGGGTAACGATGGTCTAAGGCCATATGAAGTCAAGTGGGTTGGATGGAGGACTAATTGGCGCGAGGGAGTATCAATATTGGATAATTTCGCGCCATAGGAGGCAATCAGAATATCCCGCCTTCGGCTCAGAGATGGTTCTCCAGCCTCGGCCAAGAGGCATTCGATGCTACTCGTGCGGTAGGCGCCTGTACTAATCCTTATGCCGGCATTGTGTATGGTATTTAATGGCCGGATGGTTGATGGAGACGCTGATCCAAACACTATGCATCCGTAATCCAAGATAGGACGGATGAGAGTTCTATACAAACGCAAAAGACAAACACGGTCAGCGCCCCAAGAGCTACCAGTAAGAGAGCGACGGAGATTCATAGGTGATACACATCGGCCCTGTAGTTTACGGATGTTTTCGCCAGGTTAGGCTCTTGTCGAATGTGAGCCCAAGGAAGGTTGCGGATTCAACGAATGGAAGCTGCTGTCCTCCAAGAAAAAGGTCGGGGTGATTATGGAGGTGATGGATTCTGCAAAAGTGCATGCAAGTGGTTTTTGAGGTAGAGAACTTGAATCCTGTTTCATCGCTCCATTCCTGCAGTTTGTTGAGCACAAGTTG
The DNA here is from genome assembly GCA_011170035.1 of Teleogryllus occipitalis. NCBI lineage: Eukaryota > Metazoa > Arthropoda > Insecta > Orthoptera > Gryllidae > Teleogryllus > Teleogryllus occipitalis. Next base: position 24,888 of record BLKR01004735.1, read on the forward strand.
TAGCTGCCTCTCAATAACTTTCACGGTCTTGGAGGAGCAAAAAATTGCAAAGTCGTCAACGAACAGTGATGCCTTCACAGGCTCCCGGATAACTGATGCAATACTATTGATAGCGATGGCAGAGTGACGCTCAAAATCGATCCCTGGGGAACACCGTTTTCTAACTGGTGACTAGAGGATAACACGACGCCAAGGCGGACGCGGAAAGATCTTGATGAAACAAAACCTACTAGAAACAAAGGGAGCCGTCCGCTAAGGTCCCAAGTATGCAAGGTGCGAAGAATACCGTACCTCCAGGTAGTGTCATACGCTTTCTCTATATCGAAGAAAATTTCTACCAGGTGCTGACATAGCACGAAATAAGTGTAAATCTGCGTACCAAGGGTGACTAGGTGGTCCATGGTTGTTGACCTGTGCTTCCTGAAGCTACATTGGAGAGGTGTAAATAGGTTCTTTTGTTCCAGGAGCCAGACCAAACGTGTATTTTCCATTCGCTCCAAAAGCTTGCACATACACCTTGTGAACGAGATTGGGCGGTAACTTGGGGTTGTTCTGTCCTTTCCTTCTTTAGGGATTGGAAGAACAATGACCTCACGCCAAATTCTTGGTACAGCGTGTTCGGCCCAAATCTTGTTGAAAACGCCGAGGAGAAAGGAACGAGCGTTTTCCGGTAGGTGTTTCAACATTTGATTATGTATCTGGTTTGGTCCTGGAGCAGAATCTTTCGCACAAGCGAGGGCACAGGAGAGTTCGTCTATGGAGAAAAGGATATTGTAATCTTCCTCCACGCGACTCGAGAAGTCTAATTTACAGTTTTCCATTATCTTTTCGTTTTTTGAAAGCCAGAAGGATAATGTACGAAGCTGGAGATGTGTTCGAAGTGAGAGGCCATTTCTTCAGCAATTTCTTGGGGAAGGGTAGGAGATTGACATTTACGATAAACCCTGAAATCGACGGCGAAGGGAGTCTTCCACCGATCTTCCGGATCATTCTCCACACTAGTTATGGGGATAAACGGCAAGAGAGTGACGAGATGTAAGCTCTCCAGGACCCAGCCTTACTTTCCCGTATCGTTAATCTAGCTCTGGCTCGGGATCTTTTATAATTTATGAGCTTTTCCATAGTTGGGAACCTACTAAGTTTTGCCAATGCCCTCTTCCGATTATGGACCGCGGAGGCACCATCAGCGTTCCACCATGACACAGGGGGATGTCGTGCATGGCCCGACGACTTCGGGATGGCAAATGGGCCCGCTTGGAGGACAGTGTTATTAAAATGGGCAACCATAGCATCGATGTCGTTAGAGCAGTTTTCTGATATTCTTAATTCTTTCTTGAAGGTTTTTCACTCAGCTCGGTGGATTAGCCAACGAGGAGGGCGGGAAACGTTCAGATCGGGAATATCGAGGTTGACCCGAATGGGAAAATGGTCACTGCCATGCAGGTCGCCAAGGACAGTCCACTCGAAGATTGTAGTAATAGGGATTACAGAAAGCTAGGTACACGGACGAGAAAGTGTTAGAAGCTACGGACAAGGGTGTCCTTTCGCCAGAATTTAGGAGAATTACGTTTTGGCTATCTATAATATTGTCATGTAACCTGCCTCTCGTGCACGACCTTGTGCCACCCCAAGCAGGGTTGTGGGCGTGAAGTCCCCCACAATAAGAAAAGGTGTAGGCACCTGAGAGAGCACATCTTCCAGTTCTTTCTGTGACACAACTGGTCCAGGCGGGATATAAACGTTGCAAATGGTAACAGAAATATTTGGGAAATTCACACGAACGCAAGATATCTGGAGAGTGGTTCGTATGTCTATTTATTTACATACCAGAGAGTCTGTGATAAAAGTGGCGACTCCGCTATGGGCGCGCATCGTCTACGTTTTGCCTGTAGCAACAAAAGCCGCGTAGAGAGAGGGAGTGCTCAGGTCGGAGATGTGTTTCCTGCAGGAAGATAACCACGGGACTATGCATAGACATTATTAACTTTAATTCGTCCAAACGGAAACGAAAGCCATTTAAGTTCCATGAGAAGAGAGCCATTGTTTCTAGTTCTGAGGTTTTTTTATTTATTTATTTTTTCTAGGGTGGGTTATGTATCGGGTTTCTTTTTCTTCTTTTTCCTTCTCTGTTGGAGAGTAATGGGTTGGTTCATGTGGAGTTCCTCGTTCCCTGCAGAGTCATCTTGACTACTGATAGAGAGGGTTGCATGTATTTGGAGACCACGGTCCCTTGAGACAGGCGACCTAGATCTAGCAATAGGGCCTGTCGGTCTCGGCTTCTCTGGATGCGTTTGAGTGTTTGTTGAAATATTTATGTTTTTGGTTTCCGTTTTGTTTCATACTGGACAACAGATTTGGGGTAGGCATCTCCGCCGATGTCATCAAAGGACAGCTGACAGGCAGAATCGCGTAAAGAGGAGGCTTTGCAGAGCAGTTAGAGTCTAACTGCAGAGCAGTTAGAGTCATTACAGGCCTCCCTTCCACAGCGCAGGCAGACTGCGGCGCTCATGCAGCGAGGTTGGGTATTGCCAAACCTCTGGCATTTAAAGCAGCGCAGAGGGTTTGGAACATACTGCCTGACACGGAGATTGTAGAAACTACAAGATATCTTTTCTGGTAGAGATGGACGGTCTAAGGTCAGTATCAGAGTTGAGGTAGGAGTGAGTACCCCATTTACTGTCCGCTGAATCCTGTAAATCTCTGACACACCATATGGTTCGAAGAAAGCTTTCAAATTTTCTTCCAATTCGGTAGAGAAGTCTTCGTGATTTACCACACGCTTGCAGAGGTTTAAGGTCGGGTGGGCGAACACATGCACCTGGAGGCCGGCTATTTCTTTGAGGTCAGCGATTTTGCTGATCTGTTCATCAGAGCGACATTCGAAAAGGATTGTGCAGTTTCTTTGACGAACCACCGACTGAAATTTGCCAAACTTTTCGATTTCTCTGGCAAGTTTGATCGGGCTGACACTCTTCATAGTTTCATTATCTCTTTTACATGACACAACGAGAAAGCGGGGCTTAGTAGGTCTGTCTGATTCATTACAAAAAAACTCTCAAGATTTACTGTTTCACCAACAAATCTCCTCTTCCTTATGGAAGAGAGCAGGGGGTAGTTTTTTTTATCCATTAAGAGGATATCAGATTCATCTCCGTAGTCCCCACCCACCACGGATCTCAACAAGGGGACACTCCATCGGAGTGCCAGGGTTGCCACAGGGGAGGGTTACCACAGCGCTGCACCGCCGTGGATCCCCCCGATCACCCTGGAGTTCAGTACAAGACCTAGTCCAATCCTGTTTATCTGGAGTGGGTTAGCTCCACCCGTCTAGAAGAGTCCGTAGCCAAAGCAAGTGTGTTGAGACCTACAAGGAATGTTCCTCAAAATACGTAAGAGCACGTATCCCTGGATGCCAAGAAAAAAGTAGCACGAGGAAAGTAATTGGGAAACAGACAGGCCCCTCAACCGCCAGGACATACATTACCTCCGACACGGGTTGCCATGCACGGCAAACACATGGGTGGGCGTTCAGCATACAGAGGGAGACAGTGAAATAGAAGAGGGAGAAGAAAAGAGACAGGATGTTATAGAAGAATGAGAATGTACAATGGGGAGAAGAAAAATGACTTGTGAAGGAAAGGAATACTTGAGAACCCTCTCTGTATCCCCCGTCAGGACGTGGACCAACCCACCTCGACGGGTCGTTATTCGGCGAACAGCGAGCAATCGCTCTCCGAATTCCGAGAAGTGTCGATGAGTTGCTTGCTATATGCCGAATAACGAACATTCGGTGCTCACCCTACCAACCGCGTGTCGGTCTTTTGGACACATCAAAGGGAGCGAATATTCGACGAACACATCAGCTGTTAGGGATTGGGCGAGCAGTAGCTCAGTGCTCGGCGAATGCCGAATGCGTGGAGCCGCCAAGATGACAGAGACCATTAAGACAAGATGGCAATACTAGAGAGGACTGTGATCGTGAAGATAAACGCACTGTAAACATAAGAGCAAAAATATTCATAAATAGCACAATATTCCTATATGTAGGAATCGCATTACCTTCCAGGGTATTCAAAAATGAGGGTCAGATTATGAAGTTTAAAATAGGATGATCAAGCGATCAATCAATACAATAATGGCCTCTCGGAACATGGGGTTTTCCAGACAGCCTATCCAGATATTTACAGTCCTATTTAATGTCAAATGCAGATGCGCAACCTGTAATAATACATTTTCAATCTGCCAATCACCAATAAAGTGTTAAAACAAGCAGATATCATAGTGCGAGTAATACTTAGTGATGTTTGCATAGATTTCTCATGCAACTTAGAATCCTGTTCTTTTGAGTCTGTGCTAGCTTTTCGGCTTTGCCTCACCCTCTTCTCCGCTCTATCGCCGCATAAAGGACTTTTTTGATATTTTTTAACTTTTAAATTTCCAAATGGCAGAATTGAAATTAGACTTTAAAAACATTATAGAAGAGTAAAACTTTGCCTCACAAGCGAATATTCACCAAAACAACACTGACCTGCCAATTGAAACTTTCCAATCATTGGATAATGTTTATATAGTGATATTTTATATTTCTGACACGCTGACAGACGGACGGACAGAGGGATGGGCAGACGGACAGACGGACAGTCGGACAGACGAACAGTCGGACAGACGGACGGTTGGACAGACGGGCAGTTGGATAGACAGACATACGGACACACGGACGAACAGTCTTACAGATGAACAGACGAACGGACACGGACTAATGGAATTTTGCAATTTTCGAAAATTAGGAGTAAACAGTGAATATAGGACTTACGCCACATTCATAAGTGTATTTCATTCTAATCTTACAAGAAATTTAAAGGAAAATATGAACCCATTTTTAAGAAAATTTTGAAAATGTGCCAGGGTCTTCATGTAAAGTATCTGATAATTGAAGAATGTTATTCAAAACTTCAGTACTTCGAGTCAGGACAGATCGTCCGGGGACTACTCATTTAGTAAAAACATTCTACGCAAATTTGGACACTAGTGTTGTTAACAGACAACAGACATACGCACAGAAAGGCAGACGGACATACTCGCAGACGGACGTTTTGAAAAAGAACAATGTTTTGGTATCAGGGTACCCCAAATCCGTTGAAATCTCGAAATCGATTTTCCGCAGTATTACATGACTCTTACCATCTCTGTATTACGTATCGTGACGCCAAGCCCTTGTGTGGGTTGTCGCCCCTAGTCATATCGAGCCCCGTGATATGTGGGCCTTCGCCCACGTTTGAAAACCGCGCCCGAGTGAAAGCGGTGGCCCGTGACCACCATGGAACGTCGGCGGCGTTATCAATCGTAGCTGGGGGGAACTTGGAGGGACGTGGAGGGGCGGCAGCGAGAGGGGTGAAAGGAGGTAGAAACGTTGCGCGGTAGTAAGAAAGGTTGCGCGTGAGTGGAGAGGTTGCACCGAGTGGCGTGGGATACATAGCGAAGGAGACTTGGAGAGAGGACAGGTAGTCGAAACGTTGTTGAGAGTGGTGTCGCCCGGTGTGAAAAGATTTTGGAGAGTGGTGTCGCCCGGACTAAGAAGGTTCTGAACGGAGGGTGCTGGGACGACGGAGGGAGCCGACGCCAGGAGCTGGGACTGCCGGTCGCAATGGCGGCTGGTGTCGTTGCCTAGAGCAGTTGCGAGCGCGCGGGCGCGAGCGTCGGACGCGGAGAGAGGCGCCACCGAACCGCCGACCGCCTGCCTCGGAAGACGCGCCATCGGCTGTTGATCGCCGCGCGCAAAACTGATAAGAACTGACACCGCCTCTGAAGTCTCTCTTTCCAGATTTCTAAAAGCGTCGTGGATAGGGAAGTGACTGCTAAATTACCCCGACTATTATAACTATTTGAGTGTTTTTTTCTGTACATGTTAGTTAAATTCCATCTTGTGTGTTCTTTATTTGACTTTTTTGTCTTGGAGGGGGTCAGTAAAACTGTAAAGTCCTTCCTCACTAATCGGTATGTCATGAAGATAGTTTTGACATATATATGTTATTATAGTCAAGAATTAAACAACTTTTTTTTTCTAAATGCACTCTGACTTTCTTACTTTGGAAGAGCGTGGGAGCAGCGCTGAAACGAATCCCACCCTTGGTCCCTGATTTCCCATCTTTAGGAAATCAAATGTAAATTTTGCATCCTTTCTGACGAGCTCAACGGGCGGTGGACCCATGCTGCCGCCCGCTCACCAAAAAAGGGGGCGACAGGGACATCACAGTATATTACTCTATATGTACGAATACGATAAAGTAAAATGTGAATTTAAATGAAGTTCTAATTAAAAATATATGATTTAAGCACAGGAACTATGTCACACATATATTTGATAATAAACGATCCGAAAACTATACAAATCAACACAAGGATATATAAGGCCACATCATTCTAAATATCGTTCCCTGTAATAATATCATAATCTTAGAGTAGGTTAACAAAGGAATCCTGTGATCTTTGTGGCTTCGGAGACACCTTTCTGTCTTATTGCCCAAAACAAAACCATCTGAGTCTCGACTTTGAGGCAATATATGAAATAAATTCGTCTCTTAAACACGGTAGGTGCTATCATGTGAATGGGAAAAGTAATTTATTTATTTATTTATTTATTTATTTATTTACGTCAAAAAATTAATCAATCAAGTAATATGAAGTAGACTGCTAGTACTTAACGGTCATCTTGGACGTGTTTTGAAAAAGCAGTGATCGCAACATAAATCAAGTCTAGCATTATGACACCAATTTTTTTAAGGAAGACAAATGGATGGTCATGTACAGCAAAAGAAATGGAAATAGTTGTTGCAAAAAACGTGAACACCTGTAGGATGTATTGAATACAATGTTCTTCAATTCTTAAGCTACCCAAAAATGACGTTCGAGAAAAAAATGATAAGAAATAAGCAACTAGAAGTGGTACAACAGCACATACTTTCTCTCATTAATTCTAAATTTGCAAATTTCCAAAATTCAAAAAGTTCCACGAAAAGGAGACCGGTGCCATTCTTTTGAGCATCCTTTCTATCCGTGGAAAAAAGGGTGAAAAAATTTGCAATTAAAATTTTCTTAAACAATTTTTTCTCAAAAGCCTTTCCAACGTTTTTCTTCTAATTTTCACCTCATGTGTAATACGTAACAGTAAAAAATTTGGTGTTAATCCTATTTTCGGAGAAATCTGCTTTTTTCGAAATTTGCGAAAAGTTAACATTTCAGAACTACTAAATTAAACGTAGATACATCAGAAATATATGTTGTAAAACTTCAGCTCTTCAAAAAAATCATGTGCAAATTTTTTGAAAAACAAAACGAGAGGATTTCATGTCTGAAGTTTACGGAATTTCTAAAAAAGTTCTCAAAGACACCTACATTTTTTTCGTTAGTTTTTTTCCTTGTATTATCAAGGAAAGGCAAAAAATATGGTGCTTGTCTCTTAGTTCAAACGTTACCGCTCGTATGTAGCGTGGTGATATGGCCAGTTCACTCGGAGAGCCTGATTTCGAGTCTCGAAGCAAAAAATAATGCTTTCTGTCTGAAAACACTTTTGCAGGTTTGTGTAGCAGTGTAATATGGCGGAGCACTTAGAAACATTATCAGAAAGTGTATGCTGTTGTAGCAGCACTATTTTTTATATTTTGTTGCTTGATTTTTTGTGAAGGCTGATTTTCAACGAGATTTATTTGATTTCATTGTTTAATCAAATCGAAAGTACACAAAAACAAGCACAAAACCCAGGGAGAAAAAAATCGATACAATTCAGAACCTAATTACATACACAAAAAGACAAAAATAACGAAGTTCTCAAACACATAAATGCGCTGAATGTATGAGTTTTTGAAAAGATTGTGTGCGGATGGGGTGAATTATTAATATGTGTACCTAATTTGATTGTTCACGAAAGACGAGTTGTGACGTAAAAACATAAATCACCGACCATACTTTCTCACCTATTTCATAATTATAACTTGTAAGTAATTAAGCTACTTTATTCTTGCAGCAGTAAGGATATCCGGATAATTGTGTAAATTTGTGCAATAAAATATATTTGTACCCTTGCTCACATCCTGCATTGTTTTTTGTTTGTATTAAAATTGACAATAGCTTCCTATTAAACCCGAATGCATACGTTTTTGGCGACCCGTGCTGCAGGTTGAATGTACCCAAGGTCATATGAATCCGAATTTCACCATCTAGCAGTTTCCAGGTCTGGGCCCTGATTTCACACATGAGATGAGTGATATCTGGAGAACATGACACATTCCATTCACCTTAACTAACATCCTTGATCTGACTGAGCTTTTTCTTACGTTATACAGTCATAGAAACTGACACGATTGCAATGGAAAGCTACCGCTCTATTTTTCCCCGAGCGAGACTTGAACTTGGAATCTCACCACGAAAAGCTAGAACGCTGTCCACACTGAATCTCAAAATCTACTTCCCTCCATTCCCTATCAATCGGTGGTAAATGTCACGCATGTAACTTTGTGTTACGAAATTTCTCACATTTCCAATGTCACAAAGTGGTCATCTTTGACCTCTCTACAAGGCCTGGAAGATTGTTGCATTGACTCTAAAATACCGTGTGAAGAGGAGATTATGATTATGACTAAGGGGTGGATTTTGGTGGTCTATAACATCGCCAAAAATTATCAATAAAATGCTCTTCTTCACTAAAACAAAAGAAAAATGACGTAAAAAATCTTATCAAAACCAGTTCGTATGAACAATTCAAGCTGTTGGATACGTTATTGATTTAATCGAGGCTTCTTCCATTCGTTCGAGTGAACTCCGCTTGAAAACTTTTGGTTTGGATTGTTCTTAACCTGGAAATCTCTGTCTTTAGATTTATCCTGAAATCGGCTGTACCGGCAATGGCCCTGATATAAGTCATAAGAATTGCATTACAACGGCTACTAAAACAACTTCTGAGCGAACAAATAGAATAGGTGACTGAAACTGTGAAGAACATTTGTTGCATCTCGCAAATATTATTTGAAGTAAATACCATTAAAAATGATGTTAAAATTCAATAAATCAGCAAAAACATGCATTAAAAATGACGTAAAAAAGTAAAAAATTTCGAAATCGGCAAAAAATGCAAAATAATGTATAAAAATGGGCCATGTCCTTTTGTCATAACTAGAGGACGGATTTTATTGTAATAAAAAATGCAAAATATGTACATATATATGTACTTTTTTTAAACATGTAAGAAAAAATAGAATATGTAAAATAAAAATTCATTATTGTGTTTAAAATTGTTCTCTACAAGCATTTTCCGAGCATAGAACGTCGCCGATCAGTTTTTAACAAATATTCGGAGTGGTTGAATGTAGTTCTACCTCTACAGTAGTAATTGCACCCTAGATTTCACCACAGATGAGAATTGTATTCGAAATATAAAATACGTTCTTAGTATACATTGCAATGTTAACGAGGAGCCTCTGTTCAAGTGAGTAGTAGTACCGTCTAGCCAGTGATGGATCCCGGGGTAGAGGATTAAAGGGAATACACCCCCCTCACAGACACACACACACACACACACACACACACACACACACACACAAATCGAACAAGACAATAAGACAATTTTCTTAATTTTTTTTTTTTTTTTTACTTTTCGATCGATTAACAAATGTGCTGTTAGAAACATGAGCACGCACGTGGTTGAAGTAACTTTTGTTCACAAAACTCCCCTCATCTTTGACTCCGAGTACGCAGTGAGCGGGAGTGGGGGTAGTTTGAAAATAAACGGCGAAGACATGGTTACAGAAGCGCAAAGGCATTTTATTTGATTTGTAAGAAACATGATTCCGTAACCTATATTGCAAACGCGCATTTGAAATGTTCCGTTTCGACGTATAAATGTACACAAATGTAACGAAATGTATAGTAATAGTAAAATGTAAAAATGTAAAATGTAAAAATATGTAAATAAAAATAGTTGTAATTCATTCACAGTGTCTTTAAAACTATATAAAACATTATTGAATGAAGGTATCTAGTTTCTGTAAAAACGTAATTGCATGGAAATCCGTTCCCTAGTCATAACATAAAATGAATTTTTATACTAAACGGCATTGTTTTAAAGTGAAAAGGAAAAAGACGACATTTCAACAAAAGCCGCCAGCTAATCATGATGGCGGGATTGGCGAGAGGTGGCGCCGGCGCGGCGGGGCGATGAGTGCCGGGGCGGCGTGATGGACGGCGGCGACGCGTGCAACGAGGGCTGGGCATTGTCCTCCCGCGGCTTAGCGGGCGGCGCACGGCGCGGGGGCGTGACCCCTCCGCGGCGCCGCCGCCTCCACTCGCCCTCCCACGCCCCTCCCACGCCCCTCCCACGCCCCTCCCACGCCCCTCCCACGCCCCTCCCACGCCCCTCCCACGCCCCTCCCACGCCCCTCCCACGCCCCTCACACGCCCCTCACACGCCCCTCACACGCCCCTCACACGCCCCTCACACGCCCCTCACACGCCCCTCACACGCCCCTCACACGCCCCTCCCCGCCCCTCCCACGCCCCTCCCACGCCCCTCACGCCCCTCCCACGCCCCTCCCACGCCCCTCCACGCCCCTCCCACGCCTCCCCCTCCCACGCCCCCACGCCCCTCCCACGCCCCCTCCCACGCCCCTCCCACGCCCTCCCACGCCCCTCCACGCCCCTCCACGCCCCTCCACGCCCCACCCACGCCCCTCCCACGCGCCCCTCCCACGCCCCTCCACGTCCCTCCCACGCCCCTCCACGCCCCTCCACGCCCCTCCCGCCCCTCCCACGCCCCTCCACGCCCCTCCCCACGCCCTCCACGCCCTCCACGCCCCTCTCACGCCCTCCCGCCCCTCCACGCCCTCACGCCCCTCCCACGCCCCTCCGCCCCTCCACGCCTCCTCCCACGCCTCCCCTCCCGCCCCCACGCCCCTCCACGCCCCCTCCCACGCCCCCTCCACGCCCCTCCCACGCCCCTCACGCGCCCCTCACACGCCCCTCACACGCCCCTCCCACGCCCCTCGCCCCTCCACGCCCCTCCCACGCCCCTCACGCCCCTCCACGCCCCTCCACGCCCACTCCGCCCTCCCACGCCCCTCCCGCCCTCCGCCCCTCCCACGCCCCACTCCCACGCCCCTCCCACGCCCCTCCGCGCCCCTCCGCGCCCCTCCCGCGCCCACTCCGCGCCCCCTCCCGCGCCCCTCCCACACCCTCCACGCCTCTCCACGCCCCTCCCACGCCCCTCCCACGCCTCTCCACGCCCTCCCACGCCCCTCCACGCCCTCCCACGCCCCTCCACGCCCACTCCACGCCCTCCACGCCCCTCCACGCCCCTCCCACGCCCCTCCACGCCCTCCCACGCCCTCCGCCCCTCCCGCACCCCTCCCACGCCCCTCCACGCCCCTCCCACGCCCCTCCCACGCCCCTCCCACGCCCCTCCCACGCCCCTCCACGCCCCTCCCACGCCCCTCCCGGATTCCTCTGCCGGTTACTCCTAATGATTTATTTATTTATTTATTTTACGTCAAAAAACAGTTAAAACTGTGTATGACGTGCTATGGGGAGAAGTGAATTCTGTGCACGTTTTCAAAATTCTGTGATCCCTACACTATGTCGTATACTGCTTGGATTTTGACTGAAAAAACGCTCCCGTGCAATAAAATATATTTTCAAGGATAAATAAGCAATAAATTTTGGACTCGTATCCATGATGTCCTTCGTCAAGGAAATAATACTTCCTGCCACGACAACATGGAAACGATAATTTTAATAACTATATTTCCCACTGAATTCTAGGAGACGTGCACAGATAATGAAGTTACATTTATGTCCAGAAGCAAAACAAGGGGCCATCTCAGCATTTGCTAAATGGATCAGGGAAACTGGACGAAAAACTTGATCGTGATGGGTGTCATTGACACAGAAGCTGCGATACAATACTTGTTACATCTTTTTTAGTATTATACAGTCCAACGGCAAATAATACATTAAATATCACTGTTAAAATTAATGTTACTTTCCTTGTGATGTTCAGTATAGTTTCTAATTGTATAGAAACAGTTATGCAGTAGAAACGATTTCACTATGGATTTAAACTTTTCTATCGAATTTAATCGTTTATTGTCATCTGGCAAAGTGTTGTGAAATAATGTACATATATTGTATGTGATTTTTTTGTAATGAGGTATTGATACTGACAGCTGATGAATTTGATTTCTACGTCAACTGTTATAGTAATATGTACGTGATGTACCTGTATGATGAACCTGACCCTTCAGGAAGTGATCAGTTGGCACAACTGCTGACGATGTTATCAATGAGTAGGACGGAGTGAATAATATTACATTCCAACTTGCATCCGCGTGGCTCTCATTTCACACTCACAAATCCCCCTATTACGTTTTCGCGTCATTATCACACCACGCATCGCTCCAACTGCGCTCCCACCCTTTGTTTTAATCATCCGCTTCTTCTTATTCCTTCATTCTGCCCAGCTCACGAACGAAGAATAAAGTGGATATGAGCAAAAATTCACCTTCAATAAGTCAAAATAATGGTAAATTATGCTTCACAATGATCGCCCTAATGTCTCCTCAAAAAACCTGAATTTTGAATTTCACTTTTTTAGTGTAAAGAAGCGCAATTAATATCATACACATTGTGTCTAAAACGTAAGTAATTTTAAATGAAAATAAAGTGTTGTATTACTGATTCTCTGTGGAACCCATAATGTCCCGCGCCGGCTTTGAAGTGTAGAGCCGAGAGCACGAGCAGAATCAGGTGCAGGCAAGATGCCTGGCACCAGTAACATCAAAGAGAACAGCCGAGTGGCACCGCGCGTTCAATGAGCCTGACGACTGCTGCAGAAGGGCTCCCACCAGTCGAACCCACGCGCTTTACACTCCCTCCACCTCCACCTGCGCCGCGCAGAAGCTGCAACGATTGCCTTGGAATATCTAACATTGTGCGCAATAGCAGGATACAATGAGATACCCATGCAGTCTGTCTTCGCGATGGCTGTAGTTCAGGCTAGGGCCAGGCTCATTGTGCATGTCTCATTCTAGATTACAAGAAGAGGAGAGAATGAAGATCTTGCTTCTTGAAGAACAGCGAGGTAATGAGAGCAGAGGATCACTCAATCACTCAGCGATAGGGTCAGGGAAATGGATAAGAGAGAGTGACGGCGCGTCACGCGTCAACTAGTTAGGTCATTGGGCAGTAGTGTTTTGTGTGCTCAGCAGGATCGCGCTAATGCCTGACCGTAGATCAGCGCCAGATCTCATCTGCTAGGGAGGGAAGATCACTGCCATCTCCTGCAATAAAAACCTGTACCACACTTACAGGACCCATGACCATATCAGTTGACGCGACCGGAATTCAAATGAATCGGAAACCTCTCATCTTCCGACTGGTCCCCCGACACGTTTGGTAGTGTAAAAGGGGCGTTCCGTGATAGAACCGCGTATGATCTGTGGACCGTTGTTAAAAATTCTGTTCTTGCAGCCTTCCGAAATAGTTTGGATATAATCAAAACTTCGATCCATCAAGAAGCCAAGCTTTAGAATTTTCGTCCAGCCAGTGATGTCGGCTGACCACTTCTCAGTGTTAGTTGTGGTCGAAAATGGCCAATGTTTCTTATTTTGTATTATGAACATTAAACCATGAGAGGTGTCTCAAGACATCAATTGATGCCACTACAGTGGCTCAGTCCAAGAGACCTGAGGTTCGAGTCCCGACAATGGCAGGATTCTCGACACTAGCTAGACACCTAGATCGAGTTCTGTGACTCTGGAGGAGAATTCTAGCGGCCAGCCGCTCTGATCGGTAGTTTTCCGTTGTTTCTCCGATCAATACCAGGCGAATGTCGGAGCAATAACCTAAAAAACAGGCTACGGACCGCGCACGATCTTTCCCTCCTCTTCCTTGTCCTGTTCTTACTCCTTACTTTCACACACTTACTCTAACAAAAACTTTACGACCTCAATTGCTGGGACCTTATAGCTTGGAGTGGTAGCCCGTTGGTGGGAGATATTTGGTTGCGGAAAACCCCGCTAACCGACGGTAGGCTGGCGCCGGAGCTCGCAATATACCAGGGAAGACCACCAACTTCCGAGGAAAGATCATGCACTACACTTACGCGACCAATGACTGGAGCCGTTGAGAGGTCCGGAATCACAAATCAATCAATCAAAAAAATACAAGAGCAGAACAGCCATGTGATTTTTCACGGGAATGATGCAACAACTGTTATGAGTGTTAGTTCCGTAAGTGTGGTACATGCTATATCCAGGGAGGTGGCGATGTCTCTCACCTACGGGTGCGTACGATCCAGCGCGAACCTGAACGTCAGCTTGCTGCGTTTCCTCGTCTGCCGGGCACCGCCCCAGCCGGGACAAGGTTTCAGCTCCCGACTGGATGTGAGCGGAGCGTGTGTGTTTGTGAAGGAAAAGGAAGGAACAAGGATAGGAAGGAAAGATCGCGCGTGGTCCGTGGCCCATTTGGCAAGACACTGATCCGGCATTCACCTAGTATGATCGGAGAAACCTCAGAAAACTACTGAATACTCCTCGTCAGTGGTTGAATTCGTTTTCACAGCCCTGAAAACTCGTTAGCTTCCAAAACCTGTAGATTTTTGTTCGCAATAATATCAACTTACACAAAATAGTGCAATTTACTCAATGTTCTTGTCATCATTTACGAGCGTTAATAATTCAACGTGCATTGAAATATTAGTCCTCGGTTTAGTTTTCTTTTTATCCGGTACATGAGTCTCATTACAAAACATTTGAAATTGAGTATCCCTTGATTATTTCGAGGTGAGGGTTCAAAAAAGTTGTGAATAAAGAAAATATGCAGTGTACTTGATACATAATCATCTCGTTGGTGATGTTAATTTATTCTACCGCATAACTCTTCCTATAAGATTTAAGGTATTCTTTTAAAATCCCAGACAGTGATAGTAACGTTAGAGAACCGTTACATAATTCAGATAAAATCTATTCGTTTAAAAATGTGGGTTTAGAAAGTATTCTGCAATGTGTATATTGCGAATATAAAAGGATAATCTGTTGATGGAAACAAGAGAACCACTTCCGCACAGAAAAGACCAAATCCCCTTGCGGAATGATGATGCTTAGGACTTCATTCAACAGATTCATTCAGGGGATGATAAAAGACCCCATTGAAAATTCGATCACAATACTTATGGAAGAAGGCCATTGAAGGAATATTCTATAAACTAGACATGTGGTCATTTCCTGTATCTGTAATATACCGTACTGATATTTGGCATCTAATTTCTTTACAAACACCACTTTCATCCAATTATTCTGCAAGAATGTCAGAGGGAAATAGGGCAGCCCTCCCTTCCGAGTGCACGCCGATGCGAAGGGGTATTTTTACGGTGTCGCGTGCGGGCGGGCGGTTCCAAGGCACTCGCGACCACGAGCGCGCACGTCCTCCTTAACACGACCCGGTTCTGTTCCTCCACCTCGCAGTCGGGCTGGAAATAGACTATATTACGAACGAAAACGCTTGTTATGATAATGCGCTGCTTATGGGAAGCAAGATACAATCTGTTTTGAAATTGATTCCGTCAGATAAATTTAAATCTAACAAGTTCATGAAGGCTAGCCTCGCGCCCGGCATCCAAGATCTTCTGAGCGCCTATATTTTTCTTTAGTAAAATGGATGAAAGCATGCTCGGAGGTGATTACACTCGTGTTTTTCATTAAGCTTTCGTCGCCTTTTCCACAGCTGTACTGTGATATACTAAAAATATAAAGATTGTATTACAACCAGAAAATGTGGCTCTATACCATTCTTATTTCATAGCCTGAAATTGACCTCCTTAAATTATAATACTTGGTACTAAAAATATCTTATCTGCCATTTTGCGGTGCGAAAATGTTACGATACTACGATTTTGTGGTTCAGTAATTTTCAACTTCACTTTTTTTCCTCTATCGTCATGTTTAAATTAGCATATATAAACCGCTGACAACGTATTTTTAGCTCCAGGCAAACATTTTTATAAGTTGGTTTTTATATTAAGTATATTAACGAAAATATTTTATTCAATACAAATAAAATATCATGGTACAATAAATACTTACATACTCATTCACGTCTAAAAACATTCATATTATTATGAGCAACAAGTCGAAATTCAATTACATTAATTTTGTTGATGAATTGCACATACCCTGCCGAGACTGCAACATAATTGACCGTCCTGATAAATTTGAGTTCTCTTGAGCATTGCAAGCAGCCAACCTAATAGTCTTTTGTAGTCTCGTCAACTCAGGAAACGTAATAATAACTTCAGCTTTCTTGTTCAGATTTTGGATACCAAATGCTATAAGCAAGCGAATTTGAAAGGAATCGAACGTTCTGTCGGAATTGTATTCCACCACTTGTGTCATATCACATAAAACATTGGATTCATTATTTTTCTCCAGTGTCTCCATTTCTGTCGCAGTCTGGAGGAGAATTCTAGGAGCCGGATGGTCTGATCAACAGTTTTCCGTGGTTTCTTCGATCACTACCAGGCGAATGCTGGATACCAAACGGGCCATGAACCGCGCACGATCTTTCCTTCCCATTCCTAGACCACTCCTCACCACTTATACACACTTATTCTTGCATACACTACACTATTCCGTACCACACATACCGGGAGACAGGTCGGGAGTTTGGAGCTTGTCCCGGCTGGGGCGGTGGCCCATACTGGCAGAGGGAAATCCCGCTAGCCGGATAGGTGGGAAACGGTAGGTCGGAGCCGGATCTCACAATCCAGCGTCGCGTGATCACCGCCTCCTTCCCGAGCAAAAAAACATGCAATATACTGTGACCATTCGCATGTTCAACAAACGAATTTGGCGCCGCCGCTGCCGCTAAGACGACACCAGTTTATTCCATGAAGGAGGGGTGTATCGAAGGTAGGGAGGGGGTTCTCTCTTCTCAAGCCGGGGGGACGTCACGAGGCTGGACGGTTGGGTTGAAACGTTCTTGTTGGATTCGAGACGAGATAGAAGGAGGTTATCTTAAGAAAGAAAGGTATCTGTACTCTACACGTTGTTAATACCGGATAGATTGTGATCAGTGCTTCGGTTTATAGAATGTTCTGTGTTAGAAAATACAGTTTCTGTTAAATTGAATCATAAATGTTCAAGAGCCAGGTTCTACGAAGAAGACGGATTGCTAGGTATTTGTACTGTACATTTTGTTACTTCAATAGAGATTGTGATCAGTGCTTCGGTTTATAGAATGCATTGTGGTAGAAAATACAGTTTCTGTTAAATAGTATCATAAACATTCAATAGACTCGTTTAAAAGAAGACAGATTGCAAGAAGTTTCGTAAATAGAGGCTAACATTTACAAACTGTTTCCGTTTGGGCAATGGCACGTGGAACATGTGATCTGTAATAATGTGCGTAACGAACCACAGTTCCTTCTGAACAAAACGAGGGTATTAAAGAATGTTATTGTATTTACTATGTGATTATTAAGTTTTGCAAATTAGGCATTGAGTAAATTTCAGTGTATTATGGAATGAGACATTCACATTTATGCTTCATTTTTTTTACTTGTATAATTCTCTTAAAGAGTGTGAGACCAGATCATTTATCCTGTTATACTGATTATGTAAAAGTTTAATGTGACAGAAGAGTCATAATGGGTTACATTTCTATGTGTATTTCAGTCTAACATTTAAACACTTGTAAATTGTCAAGAATGTGTTCATGTTGATTTCAGAGGGTATTACATGTGTTTATGTGGAGTTTATTTACTGATTTAAAATTCTTTGTGTTGTTAACATTGAAACAGAACAGTATTCTGAAGAGGCATTCACTTGTTCCATTTAGATATTCTAGGTGGGATGTGTTTTAAGAGTAATTTCAGAAAAATAACCTGCAATGAATTCTGCACCTAAAGAAATAATATTTCAGTTAGTGTTTTTATACTTATACACCAGTTTATCAGAGTTATTAGGAATGTGATAATATTGAGTGAATATTACTTTACTATCATATCATTCTTTAGTTTCTTTTGAAATCTGATTAATGCTAGTGTTCAGTGCTTGCTGTAGTTATAAAGAAACTAGCAAATGGACAAATGATTGTCTTCAGAAGCAAACTGTCGTGACCGGCCGCGCACAATTGAAAGAGCCGCCGCCGGATGACGTCAGCGGGGCGTTACCGCTCCATGCGACAGAAAGTGACAACCGGTGCGAGCCGGCCGAGCCCGGCTGCGCGCGGCCGTCACGCTCGACCAGGCGTTTAGGGACTCGCTCCCGCCCCTACTCCGCAGCTAGCCGGCGGGCCCACAGCCCCGCCGGGCTATAAGAAGGGCTCCGACTCAACGCCAGGCAGACAACGAGTGGCAGCGTTAACAAGTGTTTCCCGGCGAGTGATTTGGTGTTGGTAGAGCGGAGAGTGATAACTACGACAACAGTGCTACGATTTTGGAACTCTCTGACGGATATACGGTAACTTGGCGGATTTTGGGACTTCTTCTGGTTTACGATTACTCGGCTGCGCTTACGGTACATTCTTCTGGTGATTTGATACTTTAGCAATTGTACCTGGTCTGGAATAAAAGTTTTATTAACGATCCTTATTTTTTTGGACACTTCACAAACAAAGCTTTGTTTAAAATTGAGTGAAACTTGTTTGTGTTGTTTTGGGGATATATGTTTTTTTATTGTGTAATGCTTCTTTTTTATCATTGTTTGTGTATTGACTTTCTGTATTTTGGTAAATGTTAAAGAAAACGTCCAATTATAAATGTTCTGTGACTATTACTTTGTGTTTGTTTTTACAAAATCTTCATTGAAAGAGCCCCGAATCCATGATTAATTAATAAGAAAACCTGAGTAGAGGTTACAATACTTTTAGGATTAATGACTTTAGCAGTCGTCGCGCACGGAATCATTAGCAATCAATCAATCATTATGGAATTCGTGAGTATCTGCCATTCTTCTCATATTACTTTCCCGTACACATAGTATAAAGAAAGTATTGTAATTCCGCAGGAAAAAGAACGTTTCTCGATTAAAACTCATCAGTACCTGATGCCAAAAACTGTATTTTATTTGCCCTTATGTGTAATAAATACTTCTTAGAGAACACATTGAAGTCAAAATGCATGATTTTGAAGTTCCTGATACCGAAAACTTAGATTTATTTAAACGTCGTTTAGTTAAAAGAATAGCATTTACATCATAAGCTAAGAACGTCGACATTATCATGACGAGACAGGAGATTAGATTCACCCTGACCCCCTGTCGGAGAGATGGGAGAGTCCTGTCGAGTGATGAACTGGGACTTTTGCCGTGTGATTATTTTATTTCAGAGGAAAAAACGTTGAATTTCGGCAGAAAAACTCATTGTCGGGCCCTGGTACCGAAAAAGTGGATACATTCCGTTGCTCAACTTAGAAAAAATCTTCTAACACATGGTGATTCCAGAATCCGTGTTTTGTGGGTCCTTGATACCGAAAAACCGATCAACGGCAAAATTTCTCTACATCCGTCTGTCTGTCTGTCTGTCCGTCCGTCTTTGAACAACGCAAGCAGCTAAACCGCTCAGCCGATTTTCTTTCAAATTGATATTCCTCAAACGATATGACGGATGTCGCAAGCCCTTGAATTTGAATTGTAAACGTATTACTGAGTAGACATAGTATAGAGAAAGTTATGCAATGCTTGCGAAAAACGGCGGATTTTCGTCAGATAAAATTCATTGCCGAGCCCTGATAACGAAAAAGAGTATGAATTCAGTCGCTAAATTAATAAAAAGTATCATCTACCACATGGAGTATCTAGAATCCATGTTTTGTAGGTCCTTGATACCTAAAACCCAATTGACGGCAGAACGTCCATCCGTCCGTCTGTTCGTCGGTGTTTACAGAAACAGCGCCTTAACCATACGTAGGAGTTTTACCAAATCGAAGAAATCCCTGTCGATCTTGCTCGAGTCAATGCTTTGAGATTATAAAAAACTTGGGGATACTTCACATGAAGCCCACAGGAGTTTTTTAAAATTTTCTCGAAAGCGGTTCCAAATTTTTTCTTTAAATTTTCTTGTACGAATAGTGTAAAACACTTATAAAGGTGGCTTAGGTCCGTTTTTCAGGGTTAACTCTGAATCTTCGAACGTTTTTTTACAACTATAAAATTGAAGGTGGAGATTTTTCCTTCAAATGAAATTTATTCTCAACATTTAGTTTTTTTATTAAGGTCATGTACATTTTTTTTAAAAATGTTATAAGTTTTCGTGCAATATGTAGTACAATATTAAGAAATAACAAAAACAATATTTTCTAAAAAACGGCACCAAACTTTTTCTTTAAAGTTTTGGTAAGGATAGTGCTTATTGTACCCTATGAGATGACATAAACTTAATTTTTCTGCATTCAATTGCGTTGTTTTTTCAAAAATTACAAATATGTATTTTTTTACTTGTGTCTAACGAATATTTACATCAGCAACAATTCGCTCACATTATTGCATTTATGGGTTCATGTAATTTCAATATGTATAGGTATACAGGATGCTTCAAAAAAATGTATACACACTTTAAACTATCGTAGTTTTCCCGCTCTACAAGGCTAATGTTATATTTCTTCGCCAGGTGCCAGCATAATCGTCCCTCTATGTTATATTGTCAGTTGGAATTTGTAATATCAACATGGCGGACGTACGTTTGAGTTTTGAAGAACGTAAGCAGGTTATTAAGTGGTACTGGAAGTTTGAGAATGTAAATGAAGTTCAAAGACAGTGGAGAAGGGAGTATGATACAGAACCACCTTCAAGATTAACAATTACACGCATACGAGATAAATTCGAAGTTCATGGAACAGTGTGTGATGTGCATAAAGGTCATTCAGGTCGACCTCGAACAGCTACAAGTGATGAGTCATCAACGGCAGTCTTGGAACTGTTTCAACGCTCTCCTAATAAATCTTCAAGGCAAGGGGTACGTGAAAGTGATGTAAGTGCTAGCAGCGTGCTACGCATTCTGAAGAGACGCAAGTACCGTGTTTACATTCCAAGGCTGGTGCAACAGCTAAGTGACGACGATCCAGATCGAAGGTTGCGATTTTGTGAATGGATTCAGGAGATAGTGATACGTGAACCGGGATTTATGGGTAGCATCATTTGGTCGGATGAAGCCCAATTCAAACTTAATGGAACTGTCAATAGGCACAATTGTGTTTACTGGGGTGAAGAAAATCCTCACATTACAATTGAAAAAGCTGTAAATTTGCCTGGTGTAAATGTGTGGTGCGGTTTGTCTTCAAGGGGACTCATTGGACCTTTTCGATTTGAAGGCACTGTAACTGGTATTAATTACCTAACAATGCTTGCTGATTCCATATTTCCTGCCATTCGTGCATTATACGGTAATGATAATTTTTATTTTCAAGAAGATGGTGCCCCGCCGCACTATCACAGGGACGTACGAGCTTACCTGGATCAAAATTTGCCGGGCCAGTGGATAGGACGCAGGGGGCCAATCGAGTTTCCAGCACGCTCTCCAGACCTTACACCACTGGATTTCTTCTTATGGGGCACAGTAAAAGATGAGGTGTACAAAGGTAAACCACGTAACCTAGACATTCTTTGGAATGAGATTCAAGCCGTGTGTAGAGAAATCTCATTGGACGTTTTGATATGATGTACAGAATCAGTGGTGACTCGTACTCAGAATTGTATTGATGCTGAAGGTCGCCAATTTGAACACTATTAACATTTATTATTTATGTTTCATTTACATTGGACTTTCAGCTTTCTAATTTCCTGAAATTTAACTTTGTAGAACGGTAAATAAATTTTCTATGGAAGTTCAAAGTGTGTATACATTTTTTTGAAGCACCCTGTATTTGTAATTGGCGAGTTGCGAGAGGGCTAAGAAATGATACATAAAACGTGATTCTCAAATTCATTTCCAAAATGAGTGGAAAGTACCGTCAAATACCTCTTTAAAAGATTTTTCAATTACTCGTACAATTAATGTAAATAGTTCCAAATAGAATATCAGTTGATTACATATCGCACCTTCGGAAGAAGAGGGCCACAATTTCAAAAATTGAGTTAACAACACAATCTTTTAGAGAAAAAAATACATTTTGGGTGTATTGCTAGAAGTCGCGAGCAAATAAGTGTAGGCGGGATAAGATTGTGTTCTTACAGAAGAGTACTAGACTAAACTCGAGATTTTTCAAGTGGCAGCAAAACCTTCATTGTATAGACATGCATAGCAATGAATTAATTTTTCTCCGCCTTAAATCTTAAATGTGTTTTGCACTTGCCGAAACGAAACGACCCGGCATATAGCGCCAGTTCTAGGGAATAACTAGGTGAAAATCTCAAAAACGGAATTTTGGACTTGTTTGGTTCTTTTAAGAAACCCTTCATTTAAATGTAATATAATATAAATTATAAAGAATATTTCACTCGAATACTGCCACACCCGGTGATGTGTCCATTTCTTTCATACATTACCTTTATCAAACACAAACTTTTGATAACTGGCCACACACAGAATGAAGTAACATAATCACTTATTTTTTGGAAAGCAGAAGAATGTGCACTCAGAAGAGGGCCCGCTCAATGGGTGACAGAGATTCAAATGGCAAAGAAAACTAGTGAATCACTTAAAATAAATGAAATGGATACAGATCTGTGTCTATGATCTGAAAAATCTGACAACCTCTTTTGAGTTGAAAAAGTTATTTGGAATTAAATTAAAGAAATTAAAATTGAAAAAGAAACGCCGTATTTTATTAAATATAAAACCAGTTCTGATGATTATAAACACAGTGTTATCAATGTTCGTCGCTGACAACATGGGAGATGAGGTTCACATCAACTCGTTCCTGCGAAAGGCAGGTCCCAGGCATCAACGCCGCAAAGAAAAATAACCATCTAGCACTATATGAAGCAAATCGTACGGAGTCACAGAGTCATGACGTCTACAAAGAACATTGCAGTTTCTGGAGAGGAATAGGATATAATAATATGATTGGATAACTGTAGCCTAATATGAGAGTAAAAACTTCAGACGGAAATTTATTTTTTAAATGTGTGTATTAAATAAATTGTATTGTTAAATACAAGTTTAAAATTTCAAATATTGTATTTGAAAATTGTGAATTTTGGTGTAAAGATTAGTGTATAAGTTAATTGTTTATTTTCAATGTCATCCTAACTTACATCAAAGTATTTATTTTATAACAGAATATTATGTTTGATTTAAAACTAAAAAGTGGAATTTTAGTACGAAATCACCTGCATATAAGTGCAATATTATATGCCATTTTATTTGAATGTGGGATTTGAAGTGCAAAAAACTTAAAAATCACAATTTTCACCCACCTGATATAATATTCACTAAGAATACCTTTAAATATACCTAGCCTGGAAAGATCAAATTAATATGTCCACAATTTAATTTATTGGATTTTTTAAAACGTTTAACTGCCAATATCTCGAAACTAACGTTTTTTACTTATGTTCTTCTTCCCAAGGTGCGATATTGTGAAGTGGAACCTTTTCTATGTTGGTTGCTGATAGTAATTTGTTTCTTAGGTAGATGAACTCGTAACTTATGCCACAAGTAAAAGCGCTGTGTCCGTTGACAAACAAATCTAGAAGTTTACCAACACTAGGCCTCGAAATTGTAATATAATGGAAGGGTTTTCGGTTCCTTGGGAGCAGTTGTTACATGGTGAAAAGACAGTGGAGTCAGGAAACTTCATTAGATTACGATTTCAACAGAATCGTCATGTAATGAACAAGTTTCTTGCCATAAAACAGAAGAACAATGAACTAATTTCCAGACAGTCTCGAATAAAAACTTTTTCAGTAACAGGAATCCTGAAAATTTATATTTCCGAGAAAATCTCGAAATCTATTTTTTCACCATTACGTCGCCAATCTATACTACATCTCTATAAGAAGAAGTAAAATTTAATTACATTCCTGACATCGTGAAGATTGTGATTTTTTACAATATGATATTTTCTAAAATCTTATCTTTCCTAACAATATACTTAAAGTATCGTTAATAAAGATATCTTCCAATGTAGTTCTTTAACCATTGAAAGAGAGATGGTGTTACTATTTTATGAAGAAATTTGTACCATTAGAAAAACGTGAATTTCAGTGATAACGAGATAAGATTAGTAATAAATACATAACAATTATATATATATATACTTATATACAACACTTATATACAATACTTATATACAATACTTATATACTTATATAAATACCTATATACAATTATATATATACTTACTTCACATTTCTGTTATGAAAATAAAAGATTTCTGTGAAAGTGTATGCTCAAAATCTCTCGCAAATGCACTTTTCATTTGTGTTGTGTTTATTCGACTAAAAAGTTAATGCGAGGTCTTTAGGCATTCTATTAAACTGATTACATTTAATTCACGGTGGTGTTAAGCAATGTGTAATACCCTCAATGGGGTCCACAGAAATGGAGTTTTATACGTACGTTTAATTTTCCAGCAAATCAAGCGTGAAATGATGCCAACTGAAGCATTTCTGCGAATTGCACTGATGGAAACCCATTTTGATTTGCTTTTATTGGAGTGCTGTAAGAGATGTAGCCAACACTGGCCATACTGGAAGCCGAGGGAGGCGGAGGGGAAAAAAGCGAGAGAGCGCGGAAAGAGCACACTCGGTGTCCGCAACGACAAACAAGTGGTCAGCGGCGGCGAGGGCGCCACGTCGCTTTGACGACCGGTCGTAGCGCCGCGGCTCCGGACGCGGCGCCTGGCGCAAGCAGATTAGGATTGAGAGCGGCTGTAAATGCTCCGTCGCCGCCGCTTTATGCACCCGCCTTCACCTCGCCTCGCCCTATCCCCTGGCTGAGTTTCCACAGCAACCGTCCACGGCTCATTCACTCTTTCGCCAAAGGCCGCGCAGCAGGCGCATTTCCCGGCTACTCTCTTGTGCAACACTCTCGTTTCGTACTCTGCCCGACACTTTTCAATGCAATGGGGCCCTTTCATGACCTTGCTATGCGTTTATAATTCACGCCCACACATCCGCCTCTTTGTTTTGTAACCTCTCCACCACTTTACCAACGATCTCTTTTATTCACAGCCTTTCGAGCTCCTTGCTCACATACCCTCTTTTTTAATTTTTTTATTGATTTTTGAAGAAAATTACATAGTTCAGAAAATATATCAATTCATGTGTATTTACAGACTCATTACCTGACCTTAAATATAAAACTTATATGCTACTACAAGAGGGAGGAAATCCCATTTCGGATTCTCAGTCTGAATCTCAATCTGCAATTTGTTTCAATAATATATAGTATGGATATTTATTTTTAATTCGTGTTTGGTAATTGGGGTTCTGGCAAGTTTGAAATATGATAGAATATGGCTTGGATTTGATGTAGGTTTTTGAAGTTGGTGGTCAGATATCTACGGGTTCCAAGTTAAATTCGTTGTGGAGTTGATTGCTGGATATATACCAAGAGGAATGTAAAGTCTGTGAATAGAGCTTTTAAGTGGTGGGAGAGTTTTGAAGATTTGTAGCGAAGATCTGCTATATGGCTTTCTGAGACCTTGACACGAGAGAATATTATGAAAACGACGAAGTATTAAGACTGTGAGTACATTTTGGCATTTGGGTCTGCCTTTCACATTAAATAATGAAGAAATTGTCAGTATTATCTGTGTCTGTGTGAAGGGAAATCGGTCGTGTGGGTAGGGTCAGAAGCATAGGGGTTGAATGCGGTGTATGATAACGGAGAGCCTTGGGGAAGACCAGTGTTTTTGTTCTTTGGTTAGATAAACAATATATTGATATTGAAAGTTATATTGTTTATAACAAAATGTTAGAAGAGTTAGAAGTAAACAGAGGGGTACGACAAGGGTGTAGCTTGTCCCCCACATTGTTTAATATTTATATTGACAACATTCTAAGAGAATGGAAAATTTTAAATGAACCAAGTATTTGGATAAATCCAAATACACCTCTACAATCACTTCTGTATGCTGACGATCATATAATTATAGAAGAGAACGAAATAAGTCTGCAAAAGTCCTTGTACCAGCTAAATAGAATATGCAAATCATATTGTCTCTCAATATCTGTCTCTAAAACTAAAGTGATGGCATTCAGAGGCAAGTATCCTATCAGAACTAAAATAATAATAGAAGACAAAGTAATAGAGCAAGTGAAACATTTCAATTATTTGGGCTGTGATATCACATACGATTACAGTGATGATATGAAAACAAAATTACAACGTTTCCAACATACTTGTGGAACAATAAACAAGTATCTTCGCAATAAGACCAGAAAAGAGACACTGTTAAAATTTTATAAAGTCATGGCAGTACCACAACTGCTTTACGGGTGTGAATCATGGACATTAAGAAAACAAGATAAAATGAAGATACAAGCCTCGGAAATGAAATTCCTCCGGAGAGTAAAACGCTGCACCCTAATGGACAAAATAAAAAACGAAGATTTAAGAAAGGAACTTAATATATTTTCTATCAATGAAAAAGTAAATGAATACAGATCACGGTGGGTACAGCACTTAGGAAGAATGTCTCACGAAAGGATCCCCAAACATGCCTTTCTGTACAGACCACGAGGAAGAAGGGACATTGACCGTCCACGACAGAGATGGTGTAATGAAGCCGGAACAGGGAATTTCCCTAATCCGTGAAGTGAAGAAGAAGAATATTGTTTAATAAATTTATTATTGTTTATTTAAAGTATTGCGGTGTGCCAATTAAAATGAGTTTGATGGTGAATAAAAAATAGCTACGTACGCTATTGCAGGTGGTGGTAGTTTTTTGACTGCTTTGTTGTTAATGTCGTGACTCGGGACTTTTTATTAAGAATATTCTCAATGATTTTCAAACTTTCAGGGGGAGATAAGTAGTTTATTCTATGTTATGGACCGAAGAAGTTTAATTTGGTAGCATGAAGTATAATAGTATGTTCCGGATGAATATTCGTGTTCTCAATGAATTATTTTTGGAAATGAATGGCTTTCAACTCTCTTGTCTCAAGCGAAAATAAGACTTCATCTCAGGGGGTATTCAAATAAGGGAACTTGAGAATTTTTTTAATATATCGCTACTGCTTACGCAGTATAGAAAAAGGAATGTAATACTGAGGGAAAAGGGCGAATTTCGACAGAAGAACTCTTGTTTCTGGGCCCTGGTAACGAAAAAGTGGATAAATCTTGTTCCTATATATAGTAAATTACTTCCTTTTTTACGTGGTGTAGTCAGAATACATGTTTTGTAGGTCCTTCAAACCAAAAAATGGATTGATGGCAAAACATCTCTGTCCGCCGGTCCGTCTGGTCAACGCTAACACCAAAACCGATCAGCTGATTGTCTTTAAAATTGATTTTCCCTAATTGACCTGGCTGATGTCGTGGCTCCTGGAATTTGAAACTAATCTTTTAATTTTAGGGAGTACTTTACATGAAGCCCTTGAGACATTTTCCAAATTAAAAAAAAAATTGCACCAAAGTTTTCGATTAAATGGTGTCTGATATTGTAATAGACACTTAACAGGTGCAAGACTCATTTTCGTTGAAATCCCTGATTTTTGAAAAATTGCGAAAATGCACAATTTTGTCGACGTCTTCCTACAACTCCAAAATTGAAGATAGACATTTTTCTTTCGAATATTTTTTCTGCATGATTAGTTCTTTCATTACAGACAAGTACATTCTTTCAAAATATTAGTGATTCATTGCAATATGTGAAATTTTTAAAAAAAAATAAAAAAGCAAGAATTTCTCAAAATAGCTCTAATTTTTTTCTTTAAATTTTTGATAGAGATATTGCTGAATGTACTCTATGCGATGACATATACGAAATGTTGCTCTATTCTTTTGTTCTTGCGAAAATGTAATTTTTTCACTACTCTCACATTATTAATACTTACATTAGCAGCGATTTGTTTACATTGTTGCATTTACAAGTACATGTACTTTAAATCATGTCTGATCAAGTTTCTCAAAATCTCAACACTTTTCTGTGAAAACGAGCTCAAATTTCCGCATTTTCAGAAATGCTCAAGCGCCATTTTCTCAAAAACAAAAACAAGCTCATTTTCTGCAATTTGTACAAATTATTGCATTTGTGAGTGAACGTGCTTCACATATATCAAAAATAAAAAGGGGGGAATTGTAATTCTATTCCCCTCTATTTTCCTTCCCCCTATAAGTATTACTATTCACCCTTTTTTATTTTTGATATTCATTTATGTTTTTATTATTCTTTTTATTGATATTTTTTAAATTTTTTTATTATTTTTACCTTTTTCAGTCTTTTGCAAAATCAGAATGTATATTTCTTCATTTATATTTATAATTTGAACTGCTATTATCTGTATTAATTCCCCCCCCCCGTCACGTTTCATTTTTTGCAATTTTATCTGCTATAAGTTCCGTATCTTTTGCCATCATATAATGTGTCTTTCTTTATTGGTATTTTATAATTTTTAATTTGAACTGCTACTAATCCTCCCGTCGCATTTCAGTCTTCAATTTTATCTGATATCTGTAACTAAAATTTAAATGTAACTATTAAATGTAATTTAATTTTCTATCTTATTTTGTATTTTATTTGCAATTTTGTTATATTTTTCTGTACCTTGTAGACTGATGACGGCAAAGCCGTCAAAAGCCGTCTATCTTAATAAAAAGAATATGTTGAGGAAGATGACCTTTTTGATTTCTTCTCATTTTTTTAAGATTTATTAAGTTTTGAAGAATTTACATGGCTCAGTAAAAGTAACTATACATATTTATTTACAGACTTATATGCTAACCTTAAATATAATCTCACATACTATTACAAGGGGGAGGAAATCCCTTTTCGGGTCCTTAGTCCGAATATAAATCTGAAAATATTTTTAGGAATATGTAATATGGGTATTTGTTTTTAATTCGTGTTTGGTAATTGGGGTTTATGGCTAGTTTGAATGGTGATAGGACTGGGATTTGAGATAGGTTATGATAAAAGTTGGTGGCCAGATATGTGATGTATTGTTCAATGGGTTCCAAATAAAAATTGTGGTGAAGTTGATTGTTGGTTATATACCATGGGGCATGAGCAACTATTCTTAAGAATTTATTTTGCAGGACTTGCAGTTTATGGATGTTAGTTTTAGCAGAATTGATCCAAATCGGGCTGGCGTACTACATTAATGGTCTTAAAATTGTCTTGTAAATTGCTATGTCTGATTTATATTGTATTGGGCTGTTTCTGTTAATTAGTGGTCGTAGTTGTGCAAGTTTTATTGTAGCTTGGGTCACTTTGACATTTATATGTTTTCCCCAAGTTATCTTGGTATCAAGATTTAAGCCTAAGTATTTTACAGATTTATTGAGGGGGTACCATTCTATTGATTTGTTATTTAGAGTGAGAGGAAGTGGGGGAGAGTGGGGTCTTAAAGTAAATATTTTTGCAGCGGTTTTGTTGGGATTTAGTTGAATTTTAAGTTTAGCAGCCCAGCTGTCTATCATATTTAAATAAAGTTGTAAGTGGGTTCTTAACTCAGTGAGGGTTGTACCGGAGGCAAATATGGCTGTGTCGTCGTCAAATTGAGCGATAGTGATTTTATTAAGTGTGGGAAGGTCAGCGACATAGAGGTTGAATAAGGTGGGTGCTAACGGAGAGCCTTGGGGAAGTCCAGCGTTTATTGTTCTTGGGTTGGATAAATGGTTGTTAACATTGACTGAGAAAGTTCTATTGCTTAAGAAATTTATTATTATTGATTTTAAGTATTGTGGAGTGCCTATTTGGATAAGTTTATATTAAAGAGCTTGGTGCCAAGTTCGGTCGAAAGCTTGTGTAATATCAATAAATAGAGCTATGGAGTGGTGATAGCTGGTGTTGCGTTGGGATTCTTTCTGTAAACTCAAACTGTACCTTGGGGATAGCATTGGTTGAATATAGGTGGTTTTTCACTCTTGGCAGTATGATTTTCTCGAATATCTTGGAAAGAGTTGTTAATAAACTGATTGGGCGGTAACTCTCGGGGTTTGATGGTGTTTTGTTTGGATTTGCTATGGGGATGATGATTGCATGATTCCATTTATGGGGGAAATATCCGATTCTGAAACATGAATTGAATATGTTATTTAAGTACGAAATTGCCATTGTTGGTAGTTTTTTTAATGTCAAATTGTTTATTTTGTCGTGACCTGGGGCTTTTTTGTTAGGAAGATTCTTTATGATTTTAGAAATTTCAATGGGAGATGAGAAATTTATTCTCTGATACGGACCGAATAAATTTAATTTTGTGACTTGTAGAATATTATGTTGCGGGTGGGCATTCGTGTTCTCACAGAATGTGGTTTCGAAATGCGTGGCGAGCACTTTTGCCTTCTGAAGTGAGGATAAGGCCTTGCCTGTCGTTGTGTTTAAAGGAGGGACCGTGATTTTTTTTCTTAAGAATTTGTTTAGTGAATTGCCATAATGTGTTATTACTGGTGTTGAGTGATTGTATGAGTTTATGATATTGCTCGCGGTTCTGATTTCAGATAAGTCGTTTGACCACGTTGGAGATTAGGTTGAGTTCTCTCCTTAATTCTTGTGGGATGTATTCGGAGTGGTAGTCAACTGAGAATTTTGGATGGTTGTGTTGATGAAGTCAGTTAGAAAATTAACGGAATGATCTATTTCAAGGGAGTATTTAGTATTTTTATTTTAGGTATTGTACTTTTTACTGTTTCGGTGAACTTCCTCCAGTTAATTTTTAATGAGTTCGGTTTAGATACAGGGGCATGTTGAGGTGACATTTTCTGCGAAGTAAGTAAGACTGGGATATGGTCAGAATCAAGTTCGAATATTACCGATAAATGGAAGTTAAGGTTTGTGTTGGTTAGACCAATATCGAGAATGTGTGGTTTGCGCGAACGGTCTTGTGGGTAGTAAGTAGGTTCACTCGAGGAGAGAATTTTAATATTGTCATTGTTTACTAATTGGGCTAGAGTTTTACCATCTTGGTTGTAGGATTGGCATCCCAAGTTACTGTGTTCGGCATTGAGGTGACCTAATAGCACAACTTTATCATTGAGGTTAAATGGATTTTGGTGGTTTGTACATTTTTTGAAGCAATGAGTCGTTTTTGCGTAATTTGTACTTAAAATTTATGCAATTTCTAAAAATACTTTTTTCTCAAGAACCGCCCCAAAATTTTTCTTTAAATTTCCCCCTTGTATGTATTAAAGAACGGTTAAAAATGGAGCTGACTCATTTTCGACCAACTCCATATTTTCGAAATTTTTAAAAACTAACATTTCAGAACACTTAAATACTTGCTCACTCACCCCAATTCCCAGGAATCCTATTGTTCTGAAGCTTTGTTTCACCTGCCCCAACAACTTACTCTACCCGGCCACCCTCAAACCCGCCTCTTTTGCGCCCCCATCACCGCCGCCGCCGCCGCCGCCGCCGCCGCCGCCGCCGCCGCCGCCGCCGCCGCCGCCGCCGCTACCGCCGCCGCGTGCCTTATCGGCAGCGGACTGACGGCCGCGTCGCGCTTTCATGGCGACGCTTATTTATTCGCCGGAAATTAACGTAATTTTTCCCTCTAAATATAACGTCCTTGATAACGCGGGCGCGAATCTGACAAGCCGAGCGGGGCCCGCGTGCCGCCACTCTGTGCTCGACGGCGAGGTTGCGCCCCGCGCCCGCGCGCGCGCCAGCGGCTGCGAATTTTATTAAGTGGTGCGCAAAGCAACGCTCCGGTTCTTAAACCGGTGGCTAAAAATAGAACGTGGAAGAGTGCAAACTCTCGTAAATCTGATTTATGGAGAAGCGAGAAGCAAGTCTTTGTAAAGTACCAAGTACAAAAAGGTAAAGATAGTTCTGATAGGTTCTCTTGAAAAAAAAAAGTAAATGTCTATGTTGGGAAATATCTTGATATTACAAACTAGAGGAATATTCAATTGATTAATTTATGTTTTTGATTGAAGTTTTAATTAAACTTTTTCAACATTTTCTGGCTTTTATTCTGATATAAAAGCGTGTCACACAAACGAATTCCTTTTAATTTTTTCATTATCGTTCATACATAAAATTGTACATCCCGGTACTTCAATTTTTATAATGCTCTTTTCGAATGAGATCACGAACTTTTCAAATCATTCTTATTCTTGCATGTGATGTTCTAACATGGAATTTGCTAATATTTTTTGCGTGTTTTCTTTTAACATGTGTATTTCTACCACGTAGCTTTTGGTGACCTTCCTTTCTCGTGACATCCCTTTCTCAGAATAGTTTGAATTATTAAAATTTCTTTTTGATGTGATATTTTAGGTTGAATCTTAAATGACGTGTGTGACAGTTCTTGTTTTAGAACGGTTCAAGAATTGCTGTGGATACAATTTCTAATAAAATTTTACTTAGAGAGATAACGTTTCATTAATCTCCAGTTGTAGAAAATGTCGTGAATGCCATTTATCGATCCTGAAGTGTCTGAATGAGAACATTCATTATATTCTCATATGTTTATTTCAATATTAATCTTTTGTATTATTCTGATACAAGTGCACCAAAATGTAAAACGTAATCGTTCATCTGGCCATGAACATCATTATTTTGTTTGTGGTGCACATTCTGCCGAAACAGTCCCGTTGCCCACAGCAATCGTCGCGGGGAACGTATCAGACCGACGGAAAGCGGAGCATTTTCGCAAAACCAACAGTTAATCTGGCGCACGCGCAAAACTTTTTCCTCCCAGCAAACAGAACTTCAAAAGTTTGGCCCATGTCTCAAGATGCGAGATTAGAAGCTCCCTCCTGCAGCGCGAGGAGATCCTCAAAGAGCAGTCCCTGGGCGCCGCATAAAACATTCGAACTGCTTTCAGCGCTCTCCATTCAGAGGCCGCTGCTTCTACATAATACGTTGTATCAAATTTCTCTGAGCTTGACGTGTGGGAATCACGTGATGCTGCCGAGAGTCATTTCCTAACGATACGCAATAACAGCATTTCCAGCAATGTAATCTACACTTGATGCCACTAATTCGAAATGAATAAATAAAGGAGTTAGTTGAATCATCTGAGCGCTTCTGCCATGCATTTAAGGCGCCCAAAACTTTAATATCACATCATTCAAAGAAATCAGACCATTTGGAAGGCTTGTGGAATTTCCGTGGTGCAATGTCGGGTTCGATATCCGGTCGAGGCAAACGTTGAGCTGTAACTTTCCATTACAATCGTCTCAGTTTCTATAGCTGTGACGAAAGAAAGTTAAGGCAGGCAAAGTGTTCTAAATACGGACAAAGGAATACACCTTTCTCACCACACTTATTCCCAGGCGTGGATAACAAATAAAAACCTAGGTTTGGGAAGATCGTTAGCTGGTAAAATTCAGATAAATCCGACCTAAAAATGCCAAATACATACCTTAAATCATCCAGTCAATACTGGCATCGGACTGAAAAATATCAAAAATTTAGGGTTGAAATCTGGTATTCGCATTTGATTGCCTTCGCGCGCGCGGCAAGAGCAGTAAAGCAACCTCTTAGAAGCCTCGTATCAAGGACAAAGACGAAAAGTAACATATAGACCGACAACTTAACTATGAGACCCCGGGACGCAGCAACTTAACGGAATAGTATAAGGAGGAGAGAAGGGCAGGAAGCAGAACGATGAAGAAGCGTAAAACTAACTTAAGTGAAATTATGAAAAACTACTTTTTCTGAATAATTTAAAGTCGCTCTTTAACATCTAGAGTTTCAGCTTAGAACTTTCAGTTAGAACTTCTTGGCTACAAAATATTGAATAATATTACATGAATATTAACAATTAAAAGTACTATCACAGTAAACTTTTCTCATATTAAAAAATCCAGTACATTTCAAAACCAAATTGGTCCTGATCAGATACAATTAAAAGTACTATCACTGTAAGCTTTTCTCATATCAAAAAATCCAGCACATTTCAAAACTAAATTGGTCCTGATCAGTGGCGTTTTCTCACTGTGGACCTAGGGCGTTAGCAGTGAAGGAAAGTGTTAATCCCCACGCTACTCTTTTCGCTTACAAATTTAGAACAAAATTGAATTATGTAAACAAAATCCTTATTTATAATTCCTTATATTCCTTATTTTATTATCCTTATTATAATGGGGGAATGAGGGAAACAGAGTCACAAAATAACAATGAGGATGTTGTATTTTCTGTTGCAAAGATTCGAAAAATGCATTTTGAAGTACGTAAAAATGCATAAAAAAGACATTCTCGTCGCTTTTTCCATTATCGAGTTCTCGTTTTAAAAATTAAATTCTGAAATATTATCAGGCTAGCACACGATCGCCCATTACTCAACTACTTGTTTCTTTTCTTCATACGAAGGAAAGGAAAGGAAAGGAAAGGAAATGAAAGCAATTATTGAAAACTATTGTTCCACTTTTTCACTATCATTATAAAAAATAACTCTAATTTCATGAGTATCGCTAAAGGCTGCAACGGAGAATGTCACATTGACGGACGCTCGCTCTCCAGTAGGCCGTTAAATAAAATCCAACGCCTTACCACGCTTTGTCCTTGAATGACGGGGCGTCGCGCGCATGCGCTGCCACCTCCCGATCCGACCTGAAGACGTTGGAGGCATTCGCCAAGGGCCTGAGCTTCGCTCGCGCACCGCCTGCGTTGCATAGACGCGCTAGTACCGATCTGTGACATCAATCGCACAGAAGACAGAATAATATAAAAATCTAAATAAATTAAAAGGATTTTTTTTTATTTCCTTGGGCGTTGAAACACGATTTGCACACCCGAAGAAAAAGCCACTGGTCCTGATCCTTACTATTTTGATATTTTCGGTATTGCATCAAATATGAATCTGCGTTATTTTCATATCGATGGATTTATTAAATTTCAAGATATTTTAACATAACGTTTGTGAGATATAATGGGAAAGATGAATTCAGGAAAAATTAAATAAGAAGAAACGTCTATGTTAGCTAATAAAAAAACTAGGTAACTTATTACAAACTGAAACGGAAAGGATGTTAATAATACAAAATTTTAGGACTCCAATTAAAAGGGCTTCGAGGAGTCATTAGTTCAACTGATAATTCTTCTAGAAACTCTTTACACAAAATAATTTGTGAATACATCTCTATATTTAATTCAAACATTTAGGAAGATTATCGTTGAGGGTAGTTTTGAATTTTGAACTCTCAAATTTCAATGTGAGAATTCATTGCTTCAATTCTATATAAAATTACGAATTAACATTCGATATATCTTTTTGTACATTTCGTAGCAAAATAAATTCTTTACTCAATAAATATATCTCAAACTGAAGAAATTGTATGTACCTGCCTGGCCTTTTATACTTCAATTATTCTATAGTGGGCGATGACATTAAGTCATTGCTACATGTCCTTCCTTTTAAAATGAATCTTGTTTGTTAATTCGCCGACGTCCTTTTCAACGCTGCCATCTATCGCCGCCAAAAGAACATTTTTTTAAAATTTTCAAACATTGAACCGAAATACTACTTTCAGAACATTGAAGAAGAGTAAAACCTCGTCCTAAACAGCAATTTCCATTGAAAAATCTAGAGTCGTTTTTAAGAAAATAGCGTTTAAGCGTTACTGTAAATTTGAAACTTGAAAACTTTTGTTTTCATAAAACTTCGTTGTATGTCATTTAAAGCAATTCCACCCACAAATGCAATAATGTATACAAATTGCTAGAAATGTGCATATTAACGCCTCGAGAGATACTTAAAAAATATATATTTGTGTAATTTTTGAAAAACAAAACAATACAGCAAAATGACTTTTGTCTAATCTGAAATAGTGTATTTAGTACTATCTGAACAAAAAGTTTAAAGGAAAAAATTAGGGCCTTTTTTTAAAAAAAATAGCGTTTCCGTGTTTCTGAAAATGCGGATATTTTGAGCTCATTTTCACAGAATACTTTTAAATTTTCGAGAAACTTTATAAGACATCATTGAAAGCACGTGCAATTATCAAGGTAATAATGTGAACAAAACGCTCCTAATGTAAATATTGCCGTGATGTAAATAATTACACTGACGTACATTTTTGAAAACACAAACGAAAAGAGCAGAATGACGTTCATGTCATCTCATGTGGTACATTTAGCACCATCCCTTCAATAAATTTAATTTTTTCGGTACTGCACATATTGCTGATATTTTTTAATATTGCACACATTCCATGCAATATTGCGCGAAAACTACTAAAATTTTCCAAAAAGTGTTCACGACCTTAATGAAACTTAAATACTTACATAACGACCTAAATACTTAAAAAGAACAAAATTCATTTGAAGGAAAATCTTTACCTTCAATTTTTTAGTTGTAAGAAGACGCCGAAAGAAATTCAAATTTTTCAAATTTTTGAAAATATAGAGAAAATACAGTGAAAATCGGACTTTTGCCACCTTTATGTGTATTTTACTCTATTCTTTCAAAATATTACAGAAAAAATTTGGCGTAACTTTTGAGAAAATTTTTAGAATGTCCCAGCGGCGTCATGTAAAGTACCCCCCAAATTTAAAGAATATTTTTCACAATGGCAAAGCATTCAGTGAAGGATCATCAATTAGAGAATACTCATTTTGGAAAAAGTCGTACGAATAGTTTATGTGCTAGCTTCGTTCACGGCCGGTCGGCCGGCATGACGTTTTGAGGATTTATATATATATAAATATATATATATATATATATATATATATATATATATATATACTATACGAGAAAGTAACTAGTGGTCTTACAGAATGACACAGACTTTCTAGTACTAGTTAGTTTTCTAATTTCTATAGTCTGGACTAGCTTTTCGGTGTTGACATATCCTCTAGTTAGCTGCCATCTATCACCGCCCAAAATACATTTTTTTAAAAATTTTTAAGTTTTTCGGTTTCTTAATGGTAGAACCGAAATATTACTTTAAAAATATTAAAGAAGAGTAAAACCTCCTCACATATGGAAATTGTCGTTGAAGAATTTGGAACCGTTATTAAGGAAATGTCTTTCACCTTATAAAGTACATCTGTCATCTTATCTTAAGTTTAAAGAAAAAATTGAGCGGTTTTTGAGAAATTCTGTTTTTTCATATTTTTAAATATTGCGTGATTTCACTTAATCTTACGTTAAAGGTACTAATATTTTCCAAGAAATCCGCATGAAGTTAAGGAAAGATCACGTTCAGAAGAACAGATTTCATTTAAAGGTAAAAATCTCTATCCTCAATATTGTAGTGTAGGAAGACGCCGATAAAATTTCAAACTTGCACAATTTTTGAAAATCCGAATTAACAGTCACAATCGAACCTAAACTCTCTTTATAACTGTACAATATATTTTAAATATATAATTTAAAGTACTTTTTGAAAAAAAATTGAAAATGTCTGGGGGAGCTTTGTGTAAAGTTCCCCCAAAAATTAATGAATGCATCGCAGAGATTCGAGAGAGCCGAGATCCCCCGTGGTATATTCAGGTTGAAAAATGTGTGCATTGTTTAGACGCTAGTGTTGTTCACAGACGACAGACAGAGTAGTTAGTGGGAGTAATTTACTACATTTTAGAACAGGATTTATCCTTTTTCTTTATCAGGGCGCCACAATAAGAGTTTTTCTACCTAAAAATCACCGTTTTTTGCCGCATCATTACGTAACTTTCTCTGCACTACGTATATTACTCGGTATATATGAGCGTGTACGGGAAAGTAACAATAATGGAAATACTTTTGGTAACTAGCATTTTCCCCCTACATCTTTCCCTATCCGTTTTTTGGCCTTCTTTGACCCTTTTTGCCATCTTTTTTATGTTTTTCACCTTTCAATATGTTTCTAGGCTATTAAATTTTAGAAAAATATATAACTTCTTTCCTTTATCCCATGAGAGCTTCACTAGTAGAACACATACCAAACGCACTTGATTTACATACTTTCTGGAAACGTGAAATAAAAAATTACAGTCCAGTGTCCTTGTTTTCTCTCAGAATTGTATATTTTTTTCTCTTTTCTGGCTTTCACGGAATGCATTTACCTGTTCGAAAATATTTTCTTTGATGAAATTACCTTTGAATGCAATTTCCTAATCTGTCTTTGTTTTTCAGTGTCCTTTTTGTTACTTTTAATACATTTTTTTACAAGTTGCCCTTGCAAAAGACAAACATCTCACATGACGCATTACCCATAACATCTAAATGAACATTTAATTTTGCAAAAATAAAGAAACAGTGCGTGAGTCGAGGCGTGCGGAATGTGAACTGAACTATACCATGTTGTTGGGTCATCGCCGTTTCTCCAATCCTTGGGGAAGCGGTGCTTCCGTTAAGGAGATTTGTGTGTATCGACACATTTAAGAGACTTCCGCGAGTTCGTACAGGAAATTAATCGCATTTCCTAACAGAAGATAGGGTTGGA
Source organism: Teleogryllus occipitalis (assembly GCA_011170035.1). Classification (NCBI taxonomy): domain Eukaryota; kingdom Metazoa; phylum Arthropoda; class Insecta; order Orthoptera; family Gryllidae; genus Teleogryllus; species Teleogryllus occipitalis. Next base: position 63,348 of record BLKR01004735.1, read on the forward strand.
ACTCGAGAACTCGGATCAGAAGACGCCCCGAGAGAAGACATTTGAAACAAAGGCAACTCGCCCACGTCGGGGATCGCAAGGGAACGGAGGGGCCCAATGCGCTTTCAAGTGGGTAGGCGGTTTGCTCAAAGTTTGTACGTAATGGGAGGTCACGAATCGGCATTTCATCATGTATTTTCATCTTCGGTATTTCTTTCTCAAACGATCGTCATTAACCGATTCGTTTATTTTGAAAAAAATTCAAATGTTTCTATAGGGAAAATGTTAAAAGGAAAAGAATATTATAAGGAAAATAGAGTCAAGAGTGAGTAAAAATACTCGACAAAATAACTGAAAGCAGATAAAAATAGCATGGAAGAAAGAGTAGAGATGAAGATGGCTGCAAAGGCGAAGGACGGGCCAGGGCGGGGGCAACAGCGAGGGCGCTTAGTGCGAAGGCGGGGGCGGCGGCCGATGGCCATTTGTTTGCCGGATCCTCTCGATGGCCGGCGAGGCGTGACGGCGCCTCCGCCTCCGCCACCTCCGCCTAAGGTTACGCCCCTCCCCCGCCCCCGCCCTTCTCCCTCCCCTCTTCGCTGACGCCGCCCGCGCATCCATTAGCGAGCGGCGGCGAACGGAAACCTCTGTTCGTCGCCGCCCACACCGCCCTTCGCCCCCGCCCCGCCCCGACCCCGCCCCCGCCCTGTCGCCGCCTGCTCCGCACCGGCTCGGTTTTCCTCATCCACCGAGCGGACTCGTAATAAAATACAGCGCATTGTTACATGATTTTGCTATTTGAGATCGGTGCTGTTTCTACACGTGGATTCTCCTTTGCAGGAGCAACACGCGTAAACATAACGATTAATATTTGATAGTTATGGAAAATGATGATTTTTGCGTCAGATAAAGACCTCTAATGTGGGATGTGGTGGGATTCTAGTTTATACATTTTCTACAAAAATCAAATTTTACTCCTACTTAATATTGTTAAAATGTCATTTGTTCATTAAAGTACAGTTCCTCATCCACACTTTCCGCCCAGGGGTCTTCATCTCTTCCTTATCCTTTATTTCATTCTCTTTTTATCTGCATTTAGTTATTTCATCTTGAATCATTTCTTTTTTCTCGTACTATACAATAAGTGTATATATATATATATATATATATATATATATATATATATATATATATAAACATAGATAGATACACTTATTTTTCCAAAACATATTAGAAAAGATGTAAAATAAATATTCATTATTGCGTTTAAAATTGTTCTCTTCAAGCATTTTCCGACCATAGAACGTCACCAAACAGCTCTTAACGAGGATTTGGAGTGGCTGATATGTTCTATCTCTACTGGATTAATTGTACACTAGACTTCCCCACATATAAGAATTTTAATCGAAATATAAAATACGTTCATAGTATGTATTACAATGTTTACGAGGAGCCGGTATACAAGCGAATTGTAGTACCGTGTAGCGAGTGATGGGATTAAAGGGTATAAATCCCATCCTCCAAATTGAACAACGTGGTAAGATAATTTTCCGTAAAAGAGGTTTGTTAGCTTTCGAACGAGTAACGAATTTGCTGTTGAAACATGAGCAAGCACGTGGTGAAATTACTTTTGTTCATAAATATCCACTCATCCTATACTTGCAAGTACGCAGTAAGTGGGGGGGAGGCAAGTTTGACAATTTATGACGGAGATATGGTGGAAATAAAAGTGCAGCAGCATTACATTTGATTTGTAAGAAAGATGATCCCGTAACAAATATTGCAAACATGCATCAGAAATGTACCGTTTCGACGTATAAATATATTAAAATGTATCGAAATATGTCAGAAATGTGTCGTAATATGTGAAATATGTAAAAATACGTCATTATACCAAAATATGTGAAAATGTGTAAAATAAAAATAGTTCTAATTCATTCAGAATGTCTTGTAAATTCTAAAAAATGTAACTGAATGCGGGTTCTAATTCCTGTAAAAACATGTAATTACATGGAAATCAGTTCCCTACATATTACAATACGCTATACTCATGACGTAATTTATAGCCAGTGTTTAAACTTGAATTAAATCGAATTTGTTTTTATTTTTCTGTAAAAAGAGATAAAACATAAAATATCATAAAGATCATTCCACAGAAAATATTATTTTATGGGTCAGCGAAACCAATTCTTCCTCCTATTAATAAATTATTTCATCAAATATCAAATTAAATTATTTCATATTGCCGGAATCCGCAATTTGTGGGTTCTTAATACCAATAAAATGTTTTCCACAAAATGTCTCTTTGTCCATCTGTTCTCTTCAACTAGGAACAACACTAGCGCCTAATCCGTTCTAGGATTTTTTTCCAAAGTATTTACAACCGGATTGATCTGCTCTCCCGAACGTGACCCTGTGAATTTAAAACGGGTACAGTATTTTAATTATTTAGGTACCAGTTACTTGGTATGCAGCAAATACATGTTAATTTTTTTTCAAAAATAGTTCCAATAATTTTCTTAAATAGTTCAAATATAGTACATTTTGCTTAATAATATGGCATAGCTACGATTTTTATTGAAAATTAAATTTTTGAAAAATGTGAAAGTTTATATTTTTTGAACGTGATCTCCCCCTTTAATATTAAAGCTAGATTTTATTTCCTAAACAATGCAAAATATTCTTGAATATTAGATCATTACACCATTTCACATACATTTTTTTCGAAAAATTAGTAAATTACCAGTAATTCCCACTTAAATAATGAGAATTTTGTTACGTGCAATAGTTTCATGTTATATTAAATTTTCTACTTTATTTTCTGTGCACCGTCATAGACCAGAGGATGCAGATTCAGCCGGGGTTTGATTCCCGCTGAATAAACTTTTTCTTCATTTTATTTAGAGTTCACATAAGAGTCCCATGGTATAAAGTATATAAAGACGCCCCGTGTATAAAGACGACACAAGTTCGATTTTCATTAAAACCCTTTTCGTGGACTTTCGAAAATTGCAAATCTTCGCAAATTACACATTTCAATTGCGTGCTTCTTATGCTTAAGTGTGTGTTTCATGAGATGCCTGAAGAATTAGTATGGTACAATTTGCAATATTTTAATATTAAATATTCTTCAGAAATAAAACTATAAATATAGTACTATAAATATTTTGTATGTTACTTCCGCCAAAAATAACGCAGGCACACACAAAAAAGTTGTCAGACCCAAAGACTTGACACATGTTTTTCTACGTAATTCAATGCGCTGAATTCGAATCTGAATCCAGAATCGCGCCACCCCCCTTCTATTTTATAATCGCAAAAAAACACCGTCAAAATTGTATGCTTTTGTTTTCGGGGGTTGTAGTCAGACCCAAAGACTTGCCACATGTTTATCTACGAATATCGACTCCATGAATCCGAATCTAAAGCCAGAATTACGCCATTACCTTCCAATTTTTTATCGCAAAACAACATTGTGAAATTGTATTTTTTGTTTTCAGGGGTTGTTGTCAGATCTAAAGACTTAACACGTGTTTATCTATGTATATTGACGCGCTGAATTTGAATCTGAAGCCAGTTTTGCGCCAGTTTTTTCAGTGTTTTGAATCGCAAAAAATGATCGTGAAATTGTATCTTTGTTTTCGGGTGTTGATTTTTTCTCTTTAATTTTAGTCACATCAATGACTGAGGTTATTACAATGATTTATAACAGGTGTTTACAGACAATTATGATTTCATCCGTCATTATATTAACTTAAGTATCATAACATGGAATGGCATCACACATCATTTATCTTACATGACATAATAGTAATGTATCATCAGAACAGGATCCTAACATATCAGTTCGGGAGTTACGTACCATTATATTTACATAATTTTTATTACATATATATTTACATATAACATTTATTTCCTTTTTTCGAAAAATTTACCAATTTGGTTCTGAAAGGACACTGAGTACAGAATTTTCTCTATTTCATTTGGATTAAAATACATTATAATGTGGTTTCTCATGTGGTCATATTTGCAACAAGACAAAATAATATATTCAACTGATAGTCTTACTTGACACATGTCACATAGTGATGAAAAGGTATCTTACAGCAAGTGCATGTGTGTAATTTTAGAATGACAATTTTAATTCGTGTAATTACAACTTGTTCGCGTATAGCCCTCTTGGGGTCCGAGTTGAATGATAAAAATATATCAATTGATTTGTAGGTATGTGACAATGTAATAGATTTGTAGTTTTTTAACATCTTCTTCTGTATGAATCTTATGACATCTTGCTTGGAATATCCAGGGTTAGGTCTTACATTATTTCCTTGAAAGTAAAGTACTATCATTGTATTAATTTTATTGTTATGGATTTCACTCATAATTGTATAAGGCTGAGTAGGTGTCAGAAGAAAAAATACTGATAAGTCTTGAAGTTTAATTGTATAAGGCAGTTCTTTAATTCGAGCCATCGTTTTAGATTGTCTCATCATACATATTTTGAAGTTATCCTTTGGAATTTTATTAGTGATTATGGTGGCATTATTGTTGCAGTTGTGGATTCGTAAGTGTTTCCAGAATTGCATGGTTAAACATGATTTCTTTTCTAGTAATGTTCATAAACCGGAATTTCACCAAAGAGTTGGAGTCCTTCACTATGGCTTCAGAAAAAATTGAATTATTGCATCCGTCAATGAAGATATAATTCTTTTTTTATTTGTCATAGACTTCAGAGTATTTTAGTTTCCATTCGTCTGAGTTAAGGTTGTTACGCTGAACTTCAATGATCATGTTTATCAACTTCAACGATAATGTTCCAGAGATTTATAGCGAGGATATTTTTACATCTATAGGGAACTTCGAAATGCTGAGGGAGCTGAATAACGTAGCAACTTTATTATAGAAAGGTATAGAGCTTAATGGATTTTCACTTCTAATTCAAGGAGATACATCATTTCGTATTATTTTGTTTAGTGATGATTTAGGCTTTGATTGCATATTTGATTGATTGGGTTTGTCTTCGAAATGCAAGGTTAGTTTCAGCCGCTTCGATGAGGATACTACCAGTTGGACTAGTGTGGAAGCACCCGGTGCTTATTCTGAGTTCTTCATAGTGCAGTGTGTCAGTTCTTTGAGAGTTGAATTACACACTGAAGTACAGAAAATATATCCCTAATCTATTTCACTTCTTGTTAAGGCTTTGTATGTAAGTAGTAAGATTATTTGTCTGATTCCCAGCTGTGATTAAGACATTTTAATATATTAAGTCGTTTCTTGCATTCATCGTATATTTTGGAAATATGTGCTTGCCATGTAAGCCTGTGATCAAGTATACGGTCAAAAATTTTTATCCGTGTGACAGTTTTGATAGTTTTGTTGCCCAGGAGAAATTTCTAGCAGAAGGTCCTTGGTTTTTTGGAAAAAATCATAAATTCAGATTTGTCTGTCGAGAATTTTAAGCCAGATTTCGTTGGCCATTTGTAAATTCAGTTTACTGCAGTTTGCATTATTTTATTGGTTGAATCGGATTCTTTTCTTCGCATAGTAACATCAAGTCATCTGCGTATTTCCGAGTGACAACTGGGCTTACAATTTTATCATCAGCGTCATTTATGGCGATATAGGGTCACATTGAACACTGATCCCTGCGGTAGCCCATTATTGAGTTCATTAATTGTTGATAAAGTGTTATTTATACATACTTTAACATTTCTATTGCTAATAAAGTTCGTAAGAAACTTAAATAGGTTGCCCTTTATATCAATACTAAGGAATTTAGTAGCTATACGATGTGTCATTCCGCGCTCGACTTTCGAACCGAACGGATCGTTCTTGTCGGTGTGAACAGTGATAACCGTGCGACTTAGTAAAAATTGTGAACCAGCGCAAGCGTCTGTGGAAGCAGTCCACTAGTGAGTGCTACGCATTATGTACAATGGATACTACCCGACAACCGGGCAGCTCATCAATAATGCGCTAATAACTCTCAACAGTGATTATTCCATCCCAGACCTAAACACATCGATGCTGTACGAACAAGCAACGGCAACCGTCAGTGACGAAGTTACATCAATGGAATCTCAACCAAGTCAAACGACAATGGAACGTCAACCAAATCAACAGACATCGATGGGGCAGCAAAACCCGGATACTCTACAAGGTAACGCTTCAGGCCAACATGCCGCAGGGCAAAATTTAAAGCGTCCTTCAGATGGTGATACCTCTAACGACACCAAAAGGTCTAACCTGCATTCAAAACAAGACAACATAGACAGTTCAACCCAGTATAGTTATTCGGTCCGAATTTACAATTGATTTGAAGAACTGAACAGAATACCAGATCCCAACAATCAAAATAGGTTTAGTTACATTAATGAAACCTCGCCAAGTGTCTCAGAATCAGTTAAAATCCCGCCAATTTATGTAGCAAATATAACTAACATCACGAATTTCAGCAAGGAAATTAATACAAAAGTAACAAAGTTTCACACTTCAATTCATAAATAATAAAGTAAAAATACAACCTGAAAAAATCAGTAATTTCAGAGACATAACCAAATATCTAATTAACACAGGAAGACAGTTTCATACCTACAAGGACACAGGAAATAAATTCTCAGTTGCATTTAAAAATCTACACACATCCATCACAGAAGAGGAAATCTACACTGAATTGAAAGAAAAACATCCATCACTCGTTAAAGTTCCTAGACTCCGAAAAGACAGTAATCCAATTCCAGTAATAGCAGCTGAATTCAACGGGGAAGAAAACATAGAAACTATTTTAGAAGTCAGACAAATTAGTAATCTCATTGTAAAAGCTGAAAGGAGAAAAAGACCTTAAGGACCCATTCAATGCATGAGATGTCTAGATTTTGGTCATACAAAAAATAATTTTAACCATAAAATAGCATGCATTTATTGTTCCAAAAATCATTATTCTGCAACTTGCCCCCATAAAAATGAACCATTTAAATGTTATAATTGTCAAGGAAACCACAGAGCAGACCTCAGAACAGTAGAATGCCCCTATTATAAACAAATAATCCAAAAACATACCCTCAGAGATTCTCCAATTAGATCTAGAACCAATAGGTCGTCAACAGCACCACCTCAATATAACCAAACTAATTTCCCCAGACTGTCTAACACAAACAATATCCCAAACTTTACACACACTAACCACACAAACACAGAACAACATAATAATCAATTCTATAACTCCCAAAATCGAAATCGTCAAACACACTCGAACGAGATTAACTTTCTCAGCCTCCTGATCAATACAATAGCCACTCACATAATCAATATAATCAACTCAATTATCCCAACCATAATAAATAACATACATTTATCTATCTCAGCATAAATTAATAACAATTACGCAACAAACACAAATTAATAAGATTACCATACTCAGTGGGAATGCAAATGGTATAATCAACAAAGTTAACGAAGTAAAATATTTCATGCAAGATAAGAAAATTGACTTTGGATGTTTAACTGAAACACATCTAAACAATAGTACAAAATTCAGAATACCAGATTATAAAGTAATCAGAACAGACAGACCAAACTCTAATGGAGGAGGAGTAATGATACTAATAAAGAGCACAATATCATTTTATGCAATAATACTACCACCAATCCCAGGTATTGAAACAGCAGCAATTAAGTTTATTAATAACAACTACCTGGAAACTACACTTATAGTAGCATATAAGCCCCCCAATGTGAAAATTCAGCATACCAATATCATTGGTATTATTGATCAACACACCCCAACAATAGTCCTAGGTGGTCTTAATGCAAAACACACAGATTGGGGATATAAAAACAATAACTCAGCTGGGACACAACTACTACGGTTAATAAACAATAACAAATTAAGATTCATAACCCTTAATGAACCAACCTACTACCCATTTGATCACTCTAGGAACCCTGACCTGTTAGACATAGGCATAACAAATATACAACAAAAGTTTTTCTCCACAGAATGCCATTAAATGGACTAGGACCATCTACCAGTAATAATCACTACATAACAGTCACTCCCCACACACTCACCCACACCACAACTCAATACTCACAAAATTAATTGGCAAATATTTAAAAATAATGTTAAAACAAACATCCCAAAGTTCAAAATATTAAGTACCCCTCTAGAAATAGATCAAGCAATCACAATACTTAATAACACAATATTAAGAGAACTAGAGAATAGTAAACCAAATAAATCACCTACAAATACACAAAATAAAAACAATGAACTACCCAAAAGCATAAGAAATCTAATTCACATAAAGAATAAAACAAGAAAGTTATGGAATTACACTAGACGCCCTGAAATTAAAAAGTAACTTAATTTATTAACATATATTACCAAAAAAACACTTTTCACACACAAACAGCAACAATACAACACCATGATTCAAACATTAAGCTCAAGTAACAATACACTATGGCAATTTAAAAATAAAATACCAAAGAAAAAAATACCATTCCTCCACTAAATACCAACAAAGGGAAAAAATTCTCACCCTTTGAAAAAGCTGAAACACTAGCTAATCATTTTGCAGATACATTCAAACCAAACGACTCACTTTCACACATTCAACACCAAACAATCACACAGCAACAGCTCCTAATTATAATGTACCCTCCAGAGTTAGATTCATATATCCACAGGAAATAATAAACATAATTAAAACACTCCCTAAAAAGAAGGCTCCAGGACATGACAAAATAAACAACAAAATCCTAAAAAATCTGCCATATCAAGCCATAGCATTCTTAAATAATATCTATAACTCTTCATTAAGAACAGGCTACTTCCCACTATTATGGAAACACTCAATAGTAATACCCATTCCAAAACCTAACAAACATCCATCGAATGTAGAAAATTATCGACCAATCAGCCCGTTACCCTCCTTATCAAAAATTCTTGAGAAACGTATTCAGAAAAGACTTAGTAATTACCTCAATAAAAATGACATCATTCCCAGACACTAGTTTGGATTCACAGAAAAGTTATCAACCACACATCAATTATCAAGGATCACAGAACATATCCATACAGCATTCCAAAGAAAACTACATAGTATATCAACCTTTCTAGATATTTCCCAAGCATACGACAGAGTATGGCATCAAGGTCTCGTGTACAAACTAAGAATCAATCGCACACCCAAATACCTAACCATCATCAATAGCTTCATAAGCAATAGAACCTTTTCAGTGTCAGTAGATAATCATCTCTCAAATCCCAAACCAATATATGCTTGGCTTCCTCAGGGCTCCCCATTGTCACCAATATTATTTAATATTTACACAGCTGATATCCCTACATCCAACACAGTCAAAACAGCACAATTTGCAGATGATACAGCATTGTATTGCTCAAACATATCACTAGACACAATAAGAAACACATTACAGCAACATCTAAATCAAATAGATTCTTGGTCAAACAAATGGAAAATTAAATTAAACCCAAGTCAACAGCAGAAATATTTTCATTAAAAACAATTTCAACACCACCACCTCTCACGCTGAACAATAACATCATTCCTTGTACTCCACAAAACAAAACAGTGAAATATCTAGGTCTGCATCTAGACACTAAACTTAACTGGAGAGAACATATAAACATTAAAACGCAACAAACAAAAGTCAAACTATTTCAGTTAAAGCCATTAATAAACAACCACAGCAAAATAACAATATAAAATGTCAAACTCATATATACAGCCATAATTAGACCCTTAAAGCTCTATGCTTGCCCTGTCTGGATCAATGCAGCAAAAACTAATATACATAAAATACAGGTCATACAGAACAAATTCCTGCGAACAATAACCAAAGAACCCTGGTTTATTTCAAACAAACAGCTTCATAAAGAAATTCAAATAAAACCTATCATACACCACATCACTAAGTTATCCCATAATTTTTACAATAATATGTCAACAATTACACAAATATCCCAATACAATCTAGGCAAAGCACCCATAAACCCCACCAGAATAAAAATAGATTTCCCAAACACGTTTTTTACATTAAATTTGCAGATTTAGATGATCCTTTGTGAGATGCCCAGTGGGTTTCCTCTCCCTAAGTAATAGCTGTAAAGCAATAATAGTTTAGTTTTTTAAAATAGATCATAAGCATCAAAAACATGTGAAAAAGTTGTATTGTAAAACTAAACCATGTATACGATTTAAAATAATAAAATGATTGAAAAAAAATACGATATGTCCACACCGTATGCTCTTTCAATATCTAGATTTACTAAGATAACGTGTCCGTGAAAAAAGGATTTGTGGATTAACGTTGTGGTGCTGATAAGATGAGAGGTAGTGGAGTGTCCAGTTCTAAAACAAATTTGTTTGTCTCTTGTTAAATGTTGAAATTCAATAAACCACTTATTCTTGTATTAATGATTTTTTTCTAAAAGTCTGCATTGGTTGCAAGTCGGTGAGATTGTTCGGCTTTTATAGCTATTTGACTGGTCTTTGCCAGGCTAGGGAATTGAGATTACTGTGGCAGTTTTTCAGAATTGAGGAAATTCATTATTTAAACATATATGGTATATATTTTAATAAAGTTTCAGTTCCACTCTTTGGGAGATTTTTAATTAGGCAATTTGGAATATTGTCTATGCCAGGAGCCGAGCTCGTGATCTGTTTTCGAACTTGTATTTCGTGCATGAAAAGTGGAAAATTCATATCATTTTCAAAGTTGATATCTTCAATAGCGAACATATTTCATTCTCATTTTGCTTTTTCTTTATATTTAATGAATTCCGTATGGTAGTTAGAAATATTGGATATTTTCATGAAGGTTTCATAAATTTCTCAACAATAATATTTGGGTCGCTGATTTTCTGATCATTGATACACAAGATCAGATACACAAGAAGTGTACAATATTGCTCGTCTTTATACCACATATGGTTTTGATTTTTTTTTTCAGTCCTCAATTGAGTACGATTGGCAGTTTATTTAGGTAATAGATTCGGTCCATGATGTAGCTTTGCTTATTTTAACAATTTTTCAGGCGATAGCTCCAGTTCTCTTACAGTTTATTCGACTAACATTCTCTTTTTTTTTATACGGAAAAATGCTTGTTTAGCATTTCTAATAGCAATTTTGCATTCAGTATTCCACAAGGGGACGGTTTTGAAGTAAAGAGTAGCATGGTGCGTATGTGTTATCGAGTTAGCAGCATTGAATAAAATGTTAAAGAAAGATCTGGTCAATATATCTGTCCTTGAAACTATCATCTTCTTTGAGACGATCATCGATTTTTACATTCTCGTATACATACGTATAAACGGAGTAATTTACGTAGTATAGAGAAAGTTATGTAATGCTGGCGAAAATCGATTTCGAGATTTCAACGAAAATACAGGTTTTGGTGTTCCCTGATACCGAAATCCCTGATACCGAAATACCGAATTTCTTAAACGTCTGTCCGTCCATCTGTCCGCCCGTCCGTCCGTCCGTCCGTCCGTCCGTCCGTCCGTCCGTCCGTCCGTCCGTCCGTCCGTCCGTCCGTCTGTCTCTGTCCGTCCGTCTGAACAATACTAGCGCCTAAACCATGAGTAGGATTCTTTCAAAATTGAAGAAACACCTGTTCATCTGACTCTAGATGACGTTTGGAAATTTTGAAAAACATTCATTAAGTTTTGGGGTTACTTTACATGAAGCCCCCCTGACATTTTCAAAATTTTCTCAAAAACAATTCCAATTTCTTTCTTTAAATTTCTTGTAAGAATAGAGTAAAATACACTTACAAATACACTTATAAAGGTGGCGAGTGAATCTTGAAGTAGTATTTCGGTTATACTATTAAGAAACCGAAAACTTGAGAAAATGTCAAACAAAGTAATTTGGGCAACGATAGATGGCAGCTGGCAAGAGGATGGGGCAAGACCGTCCAGCCAGTCCACACCAAGCAAATTAGAAAACTTTACTACGAGGAAGTTTAGGCCATTGTGTAGCACCACTAATTTTCAAAACGTCCGTCCGTCAGTCTACCTGTCCGTCTGCGAACAGTACTAGCGCCTAAACCATGCTTAAGACTTTTTTCCAAATTGAAGAAACCCCTGTCTAATTGATTCAAGTTGAAGCTTTTAAATTTTGAAAAGCATTCTTTAAAATTTGGGGATACTTTACATGAATCCTCTCGGACATTTTCAAATGTTTTTCAAAACTAGCACCAAATTTCTTCTTTAAATTTCTTGTATGAATTGAGTAAAATACGCTAATAAAGGTCGTACAGGTCCGATTTTCACTGTTTACTCTGAATTTTCCATAAATGTAAAATATTTTGCAATTTTTTTCGGCGTGTTCGTTCGACTATAAAATTGAAGAGGTTTTACCTTCAAATTAAATTTATTGTCCGTTTTTTTCATTAAGGTCTCGTTAGTTTTCGTGCAATATTATGTGCAATATTTGCAATTTTAAATAAATACAAAAACAAGATTTTCTCAAATAGCGCTTGAAGATTTTTCTATACCTAATGCTAAATGTACCCTACATCGTTTCTTACATCGTATATTTACTTTAGTGGCGATTTGTTCGCATTATTATATTTATGAAATATGTGCTTTAAATAATGGCGTATAAAATTTCTCGAAAACTCACATGTTTTCTGTGAAAATGAGCCTTAATTTCCACATTTTGATAGAAGGTCAAATGTCATTTTCTGAAAAATGGCTGCAAAGTTTTTCTTCGAACTTTTCAAATGGATATCGATAATTGCTCTGTTTAATATGACGTAAAGTTCATTTTACTGTATACTTTTGTTTTTTCAAAAATTACGCAAATGTAATTTTTTTTAAATGTCACTCATGCCTTTAATATGCACTTATTTTTATCGATTTGTAAACAAAGTAGCAATTAGTAAACACATTATTAAAAACAGTAGCATTTGCGAGTTAAAATGCTTTATGACTTTAAATAAAGTTTTTCGAACCTTTATTTAAAGCCATTTTCATAAAAACTTCCCTAAAGTTTTCAATAAAAATTGCCATTTAGAACGAGGTTATACTCTTCTTTAATATTCTCAAAGTAATATTTCGCTTCTACTATTAGGAAACCGAAATAATTGAGAAAATGTCTTAAAATGTTTTTTAGGAGGCGATGGACGGCATCTGGCAAGAGGATGGGGCAAGACCGTAATGTCAGTTCTCACCTAGGGAACTAGAAAACTCTACTGCGGGCAAGTTTGTGCCATTCTGTCGCACCACTTGTTCCTTTGGTAGGCCGGCCTGTTAATATTCTTCTAATTTTGGATTGGGTTGCGCCATTCATTATTAATGGACATACTTGGTTCATGGATATCAATCAGTATTGGAAAGTGATCACTATATTATGGGAAATCCATAACATTCCAGTTACATTTGTGTGCTATTGTGGGTGAAGCTATTAAAAGTTCAATGGCCCTTAGTGTGCTGTTACAGGTATTTATATGTGTGGGTTGACCACAGTTGAGGATGGCGCTTTCATGGTCGTTAATTACTTTTTCCAATAATCTGCCTCTTTTATCAATTTTGTATGATCCCCACAAACAGTGATGACAGTTAAAATCCCAAGAATTATAAAGGGCTCTTTTATCAGATTTATAATGTCATGCATTTCGATTTCTTGCTGTGGGAGTCTATTAGGGATATGGGCATTGCCGATACGTATGGTGTTAGTCGATTTAATTTTAATTGCCACAAATTCAATGTTGATTTTAATTTTAAGAATTTCTGTGGGAATCGATTTTTTGGAATATATAGCTACGCCACTTCAAGCATATTCAGGGTTGCATCTGTTTCTTTTTTTTTCCTAGGGCTTTTATCCAGCCGACAGCCGGTTGCCCTTTACGTCCCGAAGGGACGCATATTCGACCATACACTAGACAAACACTTGCGGGCTCCTCTGATCTGGGGTCAGCAGAACGCAAAGCCCTCCGCGACAACACACACACAAAGTCAAGGGACAAACAGCCATGCCCAAGGCGGGACTCGAACCCGCGACCCTTCGGACCGAAGCGCTGAGTCGGTACTCGCTCTTAGCCACCTCGGCCATCCAGGTCAGCTGCATCTGTTTCTAAAGGTGCAATTATATCCTGATATTTTCCCATGTGATTTTCTTTTAAAGTTTGTTTTTTGTATGCAGATTAAATCAGGGTTATGTAGTTTGCGTAAGTATTGAAAGTTTTCTAATCTGCTATAAAAACCATTAAAATTCCATTGCAAATCTCTCATAGTTTCTTTTCAGTAATATATTCTATTATCAGTTGCATCTGCATGATTTGAATACCATGTTATGATCTGAATAAGTACATAGTGTTTTAGGTACACTCTAAACTGAATTCTGAATCTGGGGTCTCTGTACTCGGAATATTTTTTTTATTTTTTCTAACTGTTATAAATCTGCCATTTATGGATCTTTTATTCAATAGTTTATGTTTTTTTCAACATATTAATTATTGGGGAACGGAATTAATTGTAATAAAAATGCCAAATATGTACTTATATATGTACTTATTTTTTCCAAAACGTGTAAGAAAAAATTAAAAATAGGTAAGATACAAATTCATTGGTGTGTTTAAAATTGTTTTCTATAAGCATTTTCCGAACATGGAACGCGCCGATCAGTTCTTAACAAGGATTCGGAGTGGCTGAAAGTAGGTTCTATCTCTACTGAAGTAATTGTACACTAGACTTCACCACAATTTTATTGGGAATATAAAATATCTTCATAGTATGTATTACAATGTTTACGAAGAGTCGGTGTACAAGTGAATAGTAGTACCGTGTAGCGAATTATGGATTCCAGAGGAATGAGTTAAGGGTGATGAGTTAAATGAGTTAAATACCCCTCTCTCCGAATCGAACGCGGGAAGACAATTTTCTGTAAAAAATATTTGTTAGTTTTCGATCGAGTAACGAATTTGCTATTTGAAACATGAACAAGCACGTGGTTGAAATTACTTTTTTTTTTTATTAATTCGCTCATCCTTGACTTCGAGTACGCAGTAAGCGGGGGGGGGTGAGTAAGCGGGGAGGGGTATGTTCGACATTTCATGGCAATGATATGGTTTGTCATAGAAGGGCAGCAGCATTATATTTGATTTGTAAGAAAAATGATTCCGTAACATGTATTGCAATCGCGCATCTCAAGTGTTCAGATTCGATAAATAAATTAGAATATAGCGATATATGCAAGAAATATGTCGTAATAGTTAAAATATATAAAAACTAGCGTACCCGTGCGAGAACATGTTAAACTCCACCGTCTTTTCTATCCTTCCATTTCCATATTAAGAGGGAAAGTTGTTAACGAAACGTATTTATTTGTTTAAAATATGTATGAAGATACCTTCCAAAGTACTTATTTATAATATCCAATAAATATAACAAATCATAAAATTGAAGTCTGAAAAATTGTGAATATATTTTATTCAGTAATTGACAGATTTTCTTTGAACAATTCACAGCAATTCCTGAAAACCATATGAAATAATCAGACAATCTTGCATGACAGTTAGCTTTACGCTTTTCTTGACAGACACAAAATATTTGAAAAGGTGTTTACTCTTAAAAACGCTTTGTAAAGTTGTCCATGGGAAAATAAAGGATTGGGTAAGTACAACCCTACTTTTTGGAGTATTATTTAACTTTATTAATGAAATGAGAGGTACACCCGTGCAATGTAATCGCCTAGGATATCAAAAAATTAGTTTAATATCACATACAGTTTTAGACTCTGCACGTCTCTAAACACGTGGGCTAATATCGAGAAGCGCCGGACCAGCAAAACGTAAAGGAATGTCCACGAAGCTCTGGACGGTGCAAGGAACATATATTTGAGGTCACTGGTCTCTATATTTTACATTTTAAGGCCCTGGAACGATTCGTTTAGGAGTTATTTAACTAAACAGATTTTAACAATGTTGCCCGAGTGTTGCGGATTGCATTTGAGTCGAATATTTCGATTTGTTTCAACAAATCCTTCATATTTTAAATGCAAAGTGCAATTTGCCACGTCTCCATGAAATTCTCTTTCTTTAGAGACCTCATTTATATAAAATGATGTGAGAGCCGTAAAACTCATCTGTACTACTGAAATAATATAAGTACTACTGAAATAATATATATAATATATTTATATAATATAAACAATAAAGCATAAGGTGAAGTAGCAGTATCTGAACTATAGTATGACGTGCCAACTATATTTCCACTTTTGTTGTCTAAGAAAGATTTGATATAAATGTCATCTAACATTAAAGAAACTATGCAATCTGATTCCTGCAATGGTTTGAATTTCTCCTTAGCACACTTCAAAATATTCTCAACTCCTTTCTCTTTACTAATCGTAATTGTGGAGACTGAACATATTCGATTTCCTCAAATATTTGAGTGAACGAGGGATAATATAAAACAAAATACTGCAGTACGTAGACAAGTCAGCACTGTATCTGTAACACTGTTCAGTGATTAATAAATCAATATGTTTAATAATAAATTTAACATGCTCACACATATCATCTAGATCGTTTAATAACCTACTCAAAATAGCATTTACAGCACTGAATGTTCTACGAGAATATCCCTCCTAGTTTTCTTGCAAATGCTTCAATTTGTCCAAGATAGACCTATAAATTAACTTGTTGAAAATTACTAATCACTCCAGAAAAATAATATTTTCCAGTTTTTTCAATGCAATATCATGACTGAGCACGCTGATTTGAAAATTTGACCGAATCACTTCTGTTAAGGAAAATACTGTCTCAGGTAAAATACAAATCAAACCTAACAACACAGTCTTCTCTCTTAACTGTACACAATCGTCCATTCTTTGCCAATATTGTAACTTTCTTCTTTTTGACGTAGAATATCAATGATGCAAATAAGTCTCGTCAGTCTGTGCAAAACACATTGTAACACACAGAATAGTAGATGGAGGAATCTAAGCCTTCTTAGCATGCAAACTTACAGTGCGATCGACGGCAAATACACTTTTTTCCTTTAGTCAATATTGGTTACCTCCGAATGAACTAAATACTCTCCAAATTCTCAGTTTTGTATCTCTCAGATAGAAAAGAGTGAAGGAATTGCATGAGGGCCCTGATCGCGGAGGTTCACGTATTTACGTAAGAAATGATATTGATGCTTCCTTTTTGTATGAATTTAATCTCTATTCAGTTCAAAATATTTTTAAATAAGTTGTACACCTTACTACGTGTAAAATTATCTTCCTTTTCATCTACAGACCTTCAACAAGGCTAGCTGTAGGTTACTTTACTCTCTTGTAAAATCCAAAGTTAATTCTGAACCAAATTAGTAATCGCTCTTTTGAATCCATTTGTTGCATTTTATTCTTATTTTCAACATTTATTTTCTGGGGAAAATAGAGCAGTTTCTCAATTAAATTAATTCATTTTTTATTTTGATATTATAGTGAATGAAACTACACGGAAAACGATTAAATAAAAAAGCAGTTGATCACATCATAATTAACAAAACCACAACAAGGTGTAAACTAATAATGAATGATCTACATAACAGTGACCACAATGCATAAATTCTTACAATTACTAATAAAATTAACCCCAAACACATCAAATATTACACGCATGTGTAGGTTATTTACTAAAGATAAAATCAAATTATTTACGGACTCTTCAGAAATCATGAAACGTGGTTTATAATGATATGTTGTAAAATGACAATGTTAGAAATGTAAGCAATCCGATGAAAATTTTTCAGTCAACACTTTTCGAAAAAAGTGTAATCTTCACAAAATGCTCACAGGTTTCTCGAAAACGTTATGACACGTTGGTTTCCGAAAATACTTCTTGTGAAATCCTTAGAACAGTCGGTAAACTGAGAAATAAACAGGCTGTTAGTTTAGATGAATTTTAGGATTTTCTAAACCTTGTGTGCCTGCCTTTCAACACCCGTAAACTCACATTTTCAATGTTTTTTAAGCAGAGAAATATTTCCACATATTTTTAAAGCAACTAAGATTAAGAAGATTTGAAAATGAAGCCAAAAATTAAATTCAAAATTATCAGCCAATTTCTTTTTGTCATTTTTCTCAAGTATATTACAGAGTTTTCTGTATATGAATGAGAACTTTTCTCAGGAAGAAACGAAGCGTTTACAGTCTTGACATGTGTTTAGAAAATTTAAATCTATAGTAAAAGCCACTTTTTCTTTTCTAAAATATGTTACCTCGCCAATAAATCAAAATGAAACGATATACTTCTCATTTCTGGCAAGGTGAGTATTTATAATGAAATTTTTTTTGCTACTTTTAAGATATCATCATGAAAATCTAATAGCTTCTAAAACATTCTGAATACAAAATTATATCAGATTTTCATAAATTTAAACAGCTTGTATTGCGAGTAATTGCGTTTTATAGAAGTTTTTATTGTTGTATGCCAAGAATAATGCGATATAAAATTGATCTTTAATGAATAATTGAACTACGTATCTTACTTACAATTTTTTAGAATTTGTAGAAACGTTTATATGAGGGCAAAAAAAAATAAAATAATATAGAGCGTTCACAAGAAGGCTTAGATTTTAAGAGCGTATTGTTGTCGAACAATCAGTTAGAAAATTTTAATATTGTACCTCAACTATACAGGCATCATGAACAACAATATCCCAAAATATTTTAAAGTTTGAAGGAGATGTGTCATAAAATCCCCTTTTTAGCATTGAATGACCCACATTTCACATTTCTAACGTTTCCCTTTCCTACATATGTTCATTAAAGAGATCTTAATAATTAACATACTAAATTACTGACAGTTTAATATTTCCTATTTCACTTCGAAGTTGCGCAAGTTGAGCATTGACTGACTTCTCTTGAAATGTTCTGCACATAACCTTATGTTACGAGGATTAGAAACGACAGAAATGCACCAGCTTCCTTGGCCGCTTGGAGGCGCTAGTGCCGCACCAGGTCCAAAAATTCGCTGGAAGCAACGGGACTGCGTTATTAGGCTGCGGTACTGATACGAAAGAACATAATTTACTTATCTTTCCAATTCTTTGCCGAATTAGCATAGAGACCCGAAGGGTTCGATCTTAGGCTCTGTTCTCTTTTTTAAGTAAACGATATGTCCTCATCCACTAGAAACGGAAGGATAGTTCTGTTTGCTGATGACACAAACTATGCTAAAAGAAATAATAGGTGGTACGATCTTTGAAATTGTACGATGTTTGAAATTGCTTTCGTAATGGCTAATTGTAAACGAAGGAAAAACGGTTACGACGCAGGATTGCCTTTGAAACAGCAAATCACATGCACCATTGAAAATGAACAATGTGCAATTGTCTGTTGCTGATAACAGAATGTCTGGGACTCTCAATTCAGTCAAACCTCAAACAAAACATCCATATAAATTAATTAAATAATAAATTAAATATTTTATGTCATGCATTCACAATTCTTTCAAATACATCCAGCCTTTATGCTTATTGCGTACATGTTGCGATACATCTTCGAAAGGGATAATGTCCTCATAGACTGTCAATCCAGCCCCAACTTACCTCCCTCGACTTGGTTGCAATCTTGGCCGCCGCTCTGAAAAACTGGGGAGGGAAAAATTCGGCAGGCGAGATATACCGTGCAGCATGATTGATTCTGTTTTACAGAATATGACCGGACATGAATTTACTAAGTCTAAAAATTATTTGTGCAAAAAAGGGAGAAGAGTAATGGTGAGTAATCATAACATGTAGGGTGAAATAATCGCAGAAGCATGGTAGTCGGATGTTTGCGGTCGTGGCGAGTGTAGGCGAGATAGACGCTACCCGCGCATAGCAAGGCATCGTAAACCGCGCTGCACCCTGGAAAGTGCAGGATTCAAGGCTTTATTTGCGAACGCCGTTTTCCACGTTAGAAAAATGTACATATTGTTTGACAAAAAAGTGAGGTACAAAAAAGAGTGGTTGTCACTGAATGAATCTACATATGCTGAAAGACCATGTGAACTGATTACAATATGGAATAAAAGATAAGGCCTCGGCAGTTACAGGAGTAAAGTTGGCACCAGATCATTAGAGTGTCGTACCTCCCCTGGGATGTCATCTGAAATACATGTTCTTATGCTGTACAGAATGGTGTCAAACAGCCTTTGGATCCTCCCTTGACGCAAGTTCGTCGACAGTTGTTCCTCCAGATCCCGCAGGTTGGTATCGCATCTTGTTGGCCACGGGAGGACCTCAACACATTGTAGGCCGTCCATAGCCACACATGTAATTGTGTGTGTGTGTGTGTGTGTGTGCATTATCTTGTTGGAATACCTTCCGTGGGTATTGCTTCATAAGAAATAGGGCGTGCGGACGCAGACTGTCTGTGACGTATAAGCTGGGCCGTCAGAGTCTGTCTAAACACTTTTTCAAGTGATTTAACGCACATCCGATGGCTCATGTATTAGTTTTCACATTTACAATTAAAGGACGTAATTTAAAATAAAATCACACACACACACATACATATTGTAACGCCCCGTCGCATACACGGACCACCGCGCTTCGTGAACGCGAGGGACGTGTGCAGCGGGGTAATTTAAAATGCGCGCTCCCAGCCGGCGTGGCAAAACTTCGAGGCTAGCGATAGAGTTCGCTGACGTAGTGGGACTGACGAAATCTGGAAGCGCTCCGAGAACCCAAGCTTTTTTTTATGTGGGAGCTAGGAGGAGAGAGGATGTTGAAGTGCCGAGAGACGGGTGTGTGAAGCAGGACTGTGCTGGTGATGAGTGGTATGTAGCTCTCTACCACAAAACAGGAGGTAAATGGAAAAATGTAATTGAGTGGGTTGTGGAGTATTTGTTTCACGAGATGATGTGATGTAGTGTTCGAGGCACGTTAGGATAAAAGGGGACGGAAACGTAAACGTGTGAGGTTAGAGAATCAATCTCTCCTCAAGCTGGTATGCGATATCAAAATTTAGAATTGTGGGGAGCATTAGAGAGGTCGGCTCTGACATTTTCAAGTGGCGAGTGACTTTCTGTGAGTATATTTTGTGAGAGATGTGTAATATCCTTTGAAATGCACGATGTTCTATTGCATCATTCTGAGTTGAAGACTTGAAAGACTGGTAAATGAAATTGTGCATAGTAAAGCATCAATGTTCAATCACCAAAGTACATGTGTGGATTGTGAACTAATTATTTATTCATGGGAGAAGAATTTAAAGAAAAGTGAACTTTCACTTTTGTTAACTTGTAGTGCTGCCAATTATGTACTGTTTATTTGCAACTTGTATTGCAGTTCTCTTACTGTAAGTAGTGTTAAGTTGTTAATTTTGGTCAATTTGGGAGTGAAATTCTGCAATTTCTGTGGTAATGTAGCATTTTATTGGAGATTGTCCAGTACCACAGATTATGAAAAATATTAGATGAGTGGGAGGACAGTTAGTTGTTTCTACTGCCAAAGAGTTTTATCAACATGTTTATTTATGAATTCTTCTTATTACAATTGGTATGGTGTAATTTCATGGCATGTAAAATTAGGATGTAACAGGATTGCTCTGTGATCATGCAGGATAAAGTGGAAGAAAAAAAATGTTACAATGATTACTTGTATGGTAATGAACCAATATTATCATTTAGATAAGGAATATGTCATGAGTTGTTAATTTTGGTCAATTTGGGAGTGAGACTTTGCAATTTCTGTGGTAATGTAGTATCTTAGTGGAGATTGTCTAATACCACAGATTCTGAAAAATATTAGCTCAGTGGGAGGACAGTTAGTTATTTTTACTGATGTCTGTAACGTTTCATTACAATGTTTATTCATGATTTCCTTCTGATCATAATTAATATGGAGTGATTTCATGGCAGGTAGAATTAGTATGTAGCAGGAATGCTATGTGACCATGCAGGATAAAGAGAAAGAAAATGTTGCAATGATTACTTGTATGGTAATGAACTAGTCTTATCATTAAAACTTTGGGTAATGATACACCCTACTTTCTTGAGTATTTATCAAAAGGTATAAGAAAACTTTGTCAGTCATGAATATTTTTTATACAATTTCTGGAGAAATGGTGTAGGATGTTTATTCTAAAGTTTATATTGTAAATTAAATTTCTATTGCTGTGTTGATCAAAATGGGATGTGAAATTATTATTGAAAAATAAGCGGAATGTTTATTCTAAAGTTTACATTGTAAATTAAATTTCTATTAATGTGTGTTGATCATAGTGTGGAATGTTTATTCTAAAGTTTACATTGGAAATCAAAGTTCTATTGCTGTGTGTTGATCGTGATTGGATGTGAATTTATTATTGAAATGAGGGAATTGTGATGAGGAATGTATAAATCTGAATTGTTTTGGATTGAAGGAACATAAGTGTTGTATAAATTAATTGGAATGATAATATTAATTCCAAGGGACTTAATCATTTGTTCAAAGTTAATAATTTGATTTTCCATTTTTTTAAAAGGATGTTAGATGGTTATAATTCTCAGAATAGTTCTAGAAACAGTACTTCTTTGTTGATTTGCTTGTTTCTTTTTGTTCTTGTATTTGGGTACAGGCAGCCAGACAATTGTACACTGTTGTGACATTATTTCTGTGCTGTTGCTTTTGTGTTTGTTTAGAAACTTGCAGATGTCTGTGTACTACAGTTTTCATTAAATGTCATTGTTTGTTTTTCGTAACATTGCACTTTCTTTTCTTTTTCGTGGGAAAGGTGTGGAACAACGCAGGCAAGAACCCTCCTTTAGTCCTCGATTTCCTATTAAGGAAATTTAAATTATCAATATTATTATTGTTGCATCTCGATGACCAACCGCGGACGGCCCCTACCCACGCCGCCGCCGTCCGTTTGATAAAGCGTTGCGTCACAATATATATATATATATATATATATATATATATATATATATATATATATATATATATATATATATACACACTACTGTTTGTGGAAATTGCAACACCAAGAACGAATGGATCTAGGGAAATGATATCCAATGTACTGTGCACCCATGCCACAGGCACTACATTATTTCATTTGCAGTACCATCAAATACATGGATACATGCCAAGTCAGTAAGTTGTGAAGCCACCACGCGCATCCACAAGAGCCTGTACACGGCGCGGCATTGAACTAATAAGAGTCTGTATCGCTTCTTGTGGCAGGTCCTGACATGCTCCTTCAAGCCGCGTCCAGAGTTCGGCGGTGGAAGCTGGCGGAGGTGCCTGGCGGACCAGCCTCTGGGAAAGCATGCTCCACACATGTTCAATTGGCGACATGTCAGGGGAACGAGCCGGCCACGGAAGGAGCTGTATCTGGTGTTCATTGAACACACGTTGCATGATGCGAGCGATATGGGGTCGCGCATTGTCTTGCTGGAATATCGCTCCAGGCGAGCGTTGTACGAAGGGCACGACCTCCGCCCTCACGACTTCCTCGATGTACCGGTGGGCGTTGCGATTTCCCTCAATGCGGAGTAGGCGGGTCCGTGAGTGGTAGCCAATGGCACCCCATACCATTACACCGGGTGTTGGGCCGGTATAACGCTGGCGAATGCATCCCTCCAGGTTGCGTTCACCGCGATGTCGTCGAACACGTATACGATCGTCGTTATTGGACAAATTGAAGCGGGACTCGTCGGAAAAGATGACTTGCTGCCACTCAGCCCGCCGATGTCGATGTTCGACGCCCCACAGATGTCGGAGGCGTCTGTTGTCGAGAGTCAGTGGAAGGCGCAACAAGGGGTGGCGAGCAATCAAGCCCCTTTGCACAAGACGGCGCCGAACACTGCTGGCGGACATGCTGTGACTTGTCACTGTATTCCACTGCTGCGCTAACGTGGTGGATGTCGCTGTGCGATCGGTGATGGCCATACGGTAGAGGTGTCGATCTTCCCTCGCCGAAGTGTGATAGCGAGGCCCTGTCCCACGCTGGCGGTGGGTACGACCTTCCGCAGACCACTGACGCCATGTTCGCATGATGGTACTGGCGGCTCGTCCCAGACGTGTGGCAATCTGACGGTAGGACAACCCAGTTTCTCGCATCCCAACGACCCTGCCCCGGTCGAAGTCCGTCAAGTGTTCGTACTGCACTCGCTGTCGGCGACGAGGCATGGTGTGACTTACAGACAACTTGTGCGAGCCAAGGGTCGACCTGTCACTGTTTGTAGCCTCTCCACGGCGCCTCTATTTATACCCGAACATGGTGCGATAAGCCGTCCCTACGTCGCAACCACGTGACTGGCGGCGTTGTAAATGTAATCACCTGGCGATCTCAATGTCACAAACTTATCCACGAAATGCGATGCGTTCAATGCCGCTCCTTCGCGGTGTTGCAATTTCCACAAACAGTAGTGTATATATATATATATATATATATATATATATATATATATATATATAGAAATAATCTGACTGATTTAAAAGAAATTCAGCCCCAGTTGGTGCTCCATTTTGAAATAAACTGCAATTTATACTCAAACAAACTCGGTCGAGGAATCTGAAAAGCAAATATCTATCTATCTTGCTACTTTATTGCTAGAATTGGCTCAATGAAAAATCATATATTCATTTCACGAAAACATGGAAATTTATTAAATAATTTAAAACAATTTTTGGTATTGTTTAACTTCACCCAATATAAAACCAAACGTTTGTCATGACCGTTCCAACCTTATGTCTTCGCGCGCTTTTTCGGCCATCTTTATCCATCTCCGACGCCGCCGTCCTCAGGTCCAGACACCATCTTCTCTCTTCTTTTCTCGGAAGCTCACTTCAATCACCGTTCATCAGATCAAAAAACTATTTGCTGCTAACATTCCAGTCCAATCACTGACAACTTCACCCAAGCCCTCAATGTCCCTCCAACTCGTTCACATGAAATATTTTAAGCTCCACTGTCACACTTAGAGTTCTAGTTTTGATGTTCTCTCAACATCCATTCCCTTGTAGATGCTTACAAGCCCCCAAAGAAAAAAAACTCCTAACATTAATTGGAGCACGATCCGTTCATGAGCACGGCATCAGTCAGAATGAATGTCTCTTGTATTCTTTCAGCCCTGCAAAGCTCGGTTCATAAATTCGATTGTTTATTTGCAGATAACATTTGATGTACTTTCATACCTAGCCAATCTCTAAATTTCTTGCAAAACGAACTAGCCGTCTTCACGACTGTCACTGCTTTTTTGGCCAATCCCAGAATTCTATATAGAATTAGCTAGCCGTCTCCGCGATTGTCACTCCATGAATATGTTGACCTTGACGACGGCTCGCTTACCGTTGCTATGCTAGCATATTCACATAATTTATCCCCTTTAATTGACGCCATTTAAAATAAATATTGTACAATATTCAGTGACATATTGGTATGTCACAACTCCCCCCACCAAAGCGTCATTTTCTTTGTCAAAACCTAACTAAATGACAAAACAACTTTAAATTTTCCTTGTTGTTTCATAACACTAATATTCAGTAACACTCTTCACTTTACACTACACATATCTTGGTTCTTGCAGCCTTAAAACTATTTACATCTTTGTTATGCCAACACTGTCATTTACCATTTCATTGAGCATTATTTAATTATGCTATCCTGCCCGTTATTTGCTTCAATCCTATGTACAACATAATTTAAAATTTCTTCATCTTTTAATTTATCACAAAAATACGCATATCAACAAAAGAGAAAAACATTACACACTAATATATACAAAATTCTATTTACAAACATTAATTCGTTCCATTAGACTGTCTAGTCATGTGTATCGTCCCTTTTATTCTTAATATTCCTATAGTTGTATGTCCCCACTTGTTGACCATTTTCATCTTTTAAAATTACGGCATTTTTACTTAAAACGTTTTCTATTCGGAATGGTCCTTCATATAAAGGGAAAAATTTATAAAACAATTTCTTATCCATAGACGATACCTGGGGTGCCCTAACCAATACTTCGTCGCCTACATTATATGCACCTTGGAAATATTGTTTTTGCTTCATCTTCCTCCTTGCAGCTGCTTGCCTCAAATTGTCGAAAATTATACATCTTTGTTGTTGTTCGGAACCCCACTAATTTCCGAAGGTATCTTCATCCCTTTAAACGGATCTGTTTTTCCTTTTCTTCCCATATGGATTTCGATTGACGTACTTTGCGTACTCCCGTGAGGAACATTATTTAAAACATAGTTTAATATGGGAACTGCTTCCATCCAACGGTTATGACATTCTGAAATGTACACTCTAAATAATCGCGAAATTTCCTTCATAATTCTCTCGCTGGGGTTAGCTTGAGGATTTCGGACTGTCGTAAAACATGTTTGAACACCAATTCTTCCCATATCTCATTTTCCACTAGTGAATTGTGTTCCTAAATCGCTGATAATTTTCTTAGGTACGCCAAATTCTTCAAAAAATGTATGGCATTGCGAAATACAACTCTGCGCATTTGCCTTTCTAATGGGATATAATTGCGTAATTTTAGAAAAAACGTCCATTATTACCAACAGATACTGGTTTCCAAACCTAGATTTTGGCATAAGCCCGTATAAATCCACGGCGTATATTTCCCTAGGTGACTTGGGTATTATCGCTTCCATGCTTCCTTCGTACTTTTTATTAGGTTGTTTATTTTTTTGGCAAATGTCATACTCGCTAACTTGCTTACGAATCTGCCGCCCCATGCCCTTCCAATAGCATTTCCATCTGAGAATAATTTCAATCTTATTACTTCCAAAATGTTCGAAATGTTGATGCGTAGATTGAATAAGCTCACGTCTATGTGCTTCTGGAATCCAAATTTGATATTGTGTTCCTCGATTTTTAATCCGATGTAACAATACTCCTTCGTACATCTTCCACATTGAAAATTTCGGATCATCTTTTTGTCGGTTGTTATCCTCTGCTAAAAAATGTTCAATTATTCGCTTTCCCGTAGGGTCCTCCATTTGAATCTTCGCTAATTCCCCCTTTGTCCATTTCGGTCGTATCTTTACTAATTGAATCGCGTTTACATCAAGTCCTGAACTATGTTCCTTATCCTGTACCCTGATTCTTGACAAATAATCGGGTAAAATATTATCTCAACCCCTCACAATACTGAATATCAAAATTAAATTGTTGAAGCCATAGTTGACCATCTTAACAATCTGTCATTATTTAAATGACTCTGCATTAGAAAAATCAAAGCTTTATGATCAGTAACGACAGTGAACGGCCGTCCAATTAACATTACTCTTAACTTTTGTGTTGCCCAAACAATCCCTAAGCCTTCTCTTTCACTGGCGGTAAAATGTCGTTCACTAAGGGTCAACACGCGGCTTTCTATTGCAATTATCCTCTGTTTATTCTCTTGATCTAGCTGAAATAGTACAGCTCCCATAGCAAATCCGCTACTATCTACTTGTAGGTACATCCTTTTATCAAAATCTGGGTAGCTAATCATAAACGTCTTGTCAAAAAGTTTCTTTAACTTTTCAAACGCTTCTTGACACCTTGCGTCCCATACCCATTTCTTTCCCTTCCTCAACAATTCTATTATTGGGTGTATAATTTCCGAATAACCTTTACAAAATCTCGAATAGTAGTTGCACACTCCAATTAATCTTCTACCTCCCTTATATTTCGAGGTCGTGGAATATTTTTAATCAATTCTTCTTTTCCGATCTTGAATCGACATTCCTTGCTCCGATATTACGTGCCCCATAAATTCTATATTCTTCCTTCCAAACTGACATTTTCCAATGTTTAGTTTTAAATTATATGTTCGAAAAATCTTAAATAATTGCTCTAAATTCCTTAAATGCTCTTGCATATTGTTTGAGAATAATACAATATCGTCAACATACATTAAGGTTGTTTCTTTAATTTCATCAGGAATTACATCATCTAAGTAACTAATTAAAGCTGCACCACTGTTTTTTAAACCGAAAGCCATCCTTTGAAAACTATAGGTATTACCTTCAAATGAAAAGCTAACAAATTTTCTGGATTCTGGATGTAATCCGGTTTGCCAATATGATGCAGTAAAATCTAGTCCCGTAAATATCCTAGCTCCCCTTATCTTTCGCATCATTTCATCTAATTTTGGCGGTTTTTCATGACGAGCGATGGTCTTGCTATTAAGTTTCCTGGCATCAATACAGAATCTAATTTTATTATCTTTCTTGCGAACTATCACTATGGGGCTTACGTATGGTGTCATGGATTTTTTTATAATACCATCTTCAAGCATCGTGTTTATTTGTTTGCGTACTTCTGTTTTAAATACATAGGGGATCGGGTATTGTTTTACATTAAAGGGTTCATCGTCGGTCAACT
Source organism: Teleogryllus occipitalis (assembly GCA_011170035.1). NCBI lineage: Eukaryota > Metazoa > Arthropoda > Insecta > Orthoptera > Gryllidae > Teleogryllus > Teleogryllus occipitalis. The sequence goes on from BLKR01004735.1 coordinate 91,649, forward strand.
CGATTTTAAATTGATATCCTTTTACGGGGTCTTTCGAATTTCCAAAAACATCTTTATATTTATTAATTAATTCTTCAATTGGTTGGCTCGCATCTACTCCATTTTCGTCGACCGCGCCCTCTGCCGCTACGTGAAACTGATTCCTAGTTTCTTCAACTTGTTCCGCAATATCACAAATACACATTTCTTCGCCCTCCTGGTCATCGATCCCCAAACAACGTTGTTGCCCTTTGTCACCTCGTAACAATATACTCCTGTTACCTACGTCAACTTTGGCATCACACATCTTTAGGCCATCAATCCCTAAAATAATTGGACGAATTAAATTCTTTATAATTATTGCCGGAAACTGTATTATTACTCCTTGGACTTCAAGCTCCACCCAAATTTGCCGACTTCTTGTTTCGATGCGCCTCCCATTAGCTGTACGAATATCTAACTTCCTAGTTGGTAATTCTTCGATTACATGCCCTTCTTTCTTTATTCGTTCATATAATTTTTCCGATACCGCACAAACATTTGCCCCTGTATCAATCAAAACATCTACAGATATATTCTTGAATACCCCTTTCAAAATTAAACACGTGCTATTTTCCGCCGTTTGTCTGTATCTTCTCTCAATAAATCTTCTGCTGATACTTCGATACTGTTCAATGCCGTAATAATCATCACTTCATCAATATCATTGTTCGAAATATCCCGCCTATCTATTTCGAACACTGGGAGTTTCCCTGTTCAATCACGTTTATTTCTACATGCTCATGTCTTTTATCCTCTTTGAATTTTCGCGGATAACTATTTCCTGTCTTTTTACTTTCCATCTTCGCACCGTTGCCCCTTTCGTTCTTCCCTTCAAAACCGTAATTTCCTTGATGGTTATAATTATTCACTACATTCATATCATTTCTATATCCATTATTATTTACACGATCATATTCTCCATTTAAAGTTTGATCAAAGCGACTCAATCGTTCTATCAAATCTTCCGAATCTACTGGCATAGAATTCCATAATAAATTTTGAATATTAACTGGTAGTTGACGAATAATAATTCTCATTAACTCATTCATGTCCACCCTTTCTTCGCAAGCTTTAAATGCAGCCATTTTACGCGTCGCAAACTCACACATGGACTCTGTTCCCTTTCTGTACTTTTCACTCAATAATTTATATTTTAAATCAAACGTATTTTTTCCAGTATCTTTTTAAATATTTTCCTTCCATTCTTTATAATTTAATGATTCCGGAACTAACGATGTCAACCAGTGATGAGCCTTGCCTGACATCGCCTGTTCAACAATATGCAATTTTAATCTTTCGGGAACATTATTAATCATAAAATAACTTTCCAATTTTGTAATGAAAGACCATGGCTGCTCTTTAATATCCCCGTGAAATTTCAAATAACTGGGTAGAACTAATGATGTTGCCGAAGTTACTACGCTTCCTTGCGTACGTGTCATTACTTCATTTTCTAGTTCATTTAATCTGCCTTTCATATCTGCTATCTGTTCCCCTGACTCACATTCTTGTAATATTTTAATATTCCTTAAACCCTCTTGTATCTGTTGTTCTAGTTTCTTATCTGAATCTAACATTTTTATTTCTATATTCTCTATTTTATCACCATGTTGTCGCGACATTTTATCTAAATGACATATGCGTGATTCGGCGTTTGTCAACTTTTCGCATTGTTGTTCCTGTGAATGTTCTAATGATACATTTTCTTTTAAAGTGTTGACTTCTGAATTAATCTTATTAAAAGATTCTTGTTGCTCCTTCTGTAATTGATTTACTTGGCAATTGAAAGAATTTATTTTTAAATAAATATTATTAAATTCCATTGATGTATCCGCCCTTAACTGCGTTATTTCTTCACGTAATTCCCCACGAAAATTCTTTAATTCTTGTGCCTGACTTTTCATTTCGAGACTTATATCTTCTAATTAAATATTATTATATTCTAATTTCGCATTTATTTCTGAAGTTATTTCTGCTTTCATTTCTCCTAATTTAGCATCGTGATTTTCGAATTTAGTATTTATTTCTTTTTTCATTTCTGCTTTCATTTCTCCTAATTTAGCATTGTGATCCTCGAATTTAGTATTTATTTCTGCTTTCATTTCTGCTAGCATTTTAATAATTAAACTGCTAGGGTCTGTATTGTCTAATGATGCTGCCATTACTTCTTTTGATTGCAGTTCTAACTCGACTACTTCTCGCGAAATTTCTCCCTCGAGATTAGTATCGGTAGCCGCCATATTGTCTACATTAACGTTTTCGGAACGTAATTTCTTACTTCTAGTATTCATCTTTAATTTCCTCTACAAATAAAATTTGCTCGAATAATATTTACTTCTTACTGCAATGAAATGGTTTTGGCTTTGCTTATAATTACGAAATAATTTTCATGCCAATTTTATTTTTCAGATTCCTCCAGATCGATTTCAATATATAAGTGCACAATTTATGACAACTTCGGTGTCAGTAAACGCACCATTTTTAAACATGTTACAATATGAAAATTAGTATTTCGTCATAAATTGTAAGAAATTCTGTCCCATAGTTGGCTAGTCATTTTGAAATAATTACGCAAATATGTCATAAATTGTGACGAAATTCAGCCCAAGTTGGTGTGCCATTTTGAAACAATCTGACTGATTTAAAAGGAATGCAAGCCCCAGTTGGTGCGCCATTTGAAATAATCTGACTGATTTAAAAGAAATTCAGCCCTAGTTGGTGCGCCATTTTGAAATAAATTGCAATTTATACTCAAACAAACTCGGTCGAGGAATCTGAAAAGCAAATATCTCTCTATCTTGCTACTTCATTGCTAGAATTAGCTCAATGAAAAATCATATATTCATTTCACGAAAACATGGAAATTTATTAACAATTTAAGACAATGTTCTTATATATTATTTCTCAAAGGGCTGTTTGGTCTTTTCAATAAATTGGGCGACATACGAAACCGATCTGTATAAAGAAGCAATGGATTGAAAAATCGCGTTTCTTTTCACCTGCACATGGGACATTCGTATTGAAAAAGTGCGTTAAAAATACGTAAATATTAAAAAAACGTAGATTTCGGGATCAGCAGTTACTGATTGCCGCGATCTTTCGGAAGAAAATTACAACTTCGGACGGTGGCGGGAACACACAGCGTTCAGCTGTGCCAGAACCAGTGCTTGCCAGAACCAGTACGGGTGTGTGATACGTGTAAGCACGTAAATGTGATTTTCTACATTGAATAGAAATCTTGAAATAGAAGAGGTTAGTGAATCTTAATTTTTGAATACATACAATAATTATTTTATTAACTGATTCCATCAATTTATTTATATACGTAGCCTTTGAATGAAGGTTAGAGAAACACAGTATTATTTTTTCACATATATTACGTGTATTCAGAATGTTCACGTTCACAGCGATTTTGTTTGTTTCAGTTTTAGTCTAGGTTGTATAAGCATGTGAACGTGATCTTCTACATTGAATAAAAATCTTGAAATTGAAGAGGTTAGTGATCTGATTCCATCAACTTATTTATATGTAGCCTTTGAATGAAATAACTATTCACTTAATTGCCCTACATTATTAAAATGTGTTGTTTGGTAAAGTGAAAATTTTGTTTTCTTCTGCAGTATGGCCATAAATGGTGGTGGAGTAAATTGCAGCCACATTGGGGTATTATAGAAAAGAAGAAAAGGTTAATAATTCATATAGTGTGAGTGGTAATATAATTATATATTGTGTATGAATGCTGTTAATTGCACTACATTATGTACATAAATTAAATGGAATATGATTTACAATAACATTATTAATAAATGTGTGTGTTTGGAAAGTGAAAATTTTGTTCTCTTCTACAGTCAGTATGCCTCGAGGTAGAAAAATGACGATGGCTTCGGAGCGTAGAAAGAGGAAGCAAATTATGTCGGAAAGAACTCCTGAAGAGATAGCAGAAAGTTCTGAACGCCATTATCAAAATCGTGCCAAACGCCAATGTCTTGAGACCGAACAACAACGCAGGACCAGACTTGATAAACAAAGGCAAAGACAGAGGGAGCTGCGACAGAAGAAAACATAGGCGGAAAGGCAGCGGCAGCTACGCATGTGTAGAACCCAAAAAACTGCACGCAGGTTTGTTAACAGATTGTGTGGAGCAAGATATTCGTTGGGTAGAACAAACCATAGCGACTGTAATGTAGATGAATTTTCTTTGGGAGAAATGAATGAACAGTGTGAGTTTTGTGGGGCTTTACATTTTGCAGCTGAGAAAACAGGTGGGGGATTCAGTAGTTGTTGTCATAAAGGGAAAGTGAGTGAGGAAGTTCTATCACCCATTGAAGTGCCTGATCTATTAAAAAATTTGATAACACGAGGTGATGAAAAATCTAAAAATTATCTGTTGCATATTAGAAGTTATAATAATGCTTTAGCATTTGCATCAATTCAGACAAATTTATTACAATTTTCCAATAGTAGAGGTCCTTATTGCTTTAAAATCCACAGGCAGATTTATCATTCTGTTGGAAGTTTGCATCCTGCTACTGGTGAGCTTCCATCGTATGCTGGATTATTTATTTTAGATACTGAAGAAGCATTAGAATATCGAATGGATAGGGAGGCAAATAGGCATTGTCAGAAAGAGCTTATGGGCACCCTAATGAACTTGCTGCATGATATTAATCCATATGCATGTTTGTTTCGTCACATGATAAATGTTGAAAAACATGTACCAGCATACCAATTGACTTTTTCCGAAAAGAATTGTTTTGACAAAAGGCGATATAATCGTGCCAGAATTGGGGAAATCGCTGCAGTATTTCTTGGGGAAGATGGTGCTCCGCCAAGTAATGTTACGTTTGCTATTCACTCAAAGGCGGAAAACCAGCAGCGTAGCATTGTATCAGCACGGAATCCTCATTGTGATCCTATGTCTTATCCGTTGCTGTTCCCATATGGAGAATCTTCAAGGAGGACTGGAATCAATCACAACACTATCCATCGGACTGCTGTACGAAATGCAGTTACTCAGCTGCAGTACTACTGCTATCGCCTCGCAGTGAGAGATGGATTTTGCCTTCTACATAGCTCTGGGAGGCTCTTTCAACAATATGTTGTGGACGCCTATGTGAAAGTAGAAGGAGGAAGAATAGCCTACATTAAGACCCATCAGAAAGAAATTCGAGCTGAGAGTTACAAAGGTCTCATGGATTTCATCCACAGTGAAGCGGCAAAGCGAAATGTTCATGCAGGCGTTCCTGTGATATTGCCTTCAACTTTTGTTGGCAGTCCCCGAAACATGATGCAGAACTATCAGGATGCCATGTCCATTGTTGCACGATTTGGAAAACCAGATTTATTTATAACTTTTACAGCAAACCCCACATGGAAGGAAATAGTGGAAAATGTACCAGAATATCAGCAAGTACAGCATCGCCCTGATTTAATTGTGAGAGTATTTTACCAGAAATTGCAAGAACTCATGTGTGATTTAACTGAACATCATATATTTGGAGTAGTTACAGCACACATTCATGTAATAGAGTTTCAGAAGAGGGGCTTGCCACATGCCCATATTTTGGTAATGTTGCGAGATCAAGACAAACTTAGAGAAGCTCCAGATATTGATTCTGTAGTTACAGCTGAGTTGGCAGATCCTGCAGAGAATCCAAGGCTGAATGTCATTGTAAGCAAATACATGATACATGAGCCGTGGACCACACAATCCTAGAGCTCCATGTATGGAAAATGGAGTATGTACTAAAGCGTACCCAAAAGAATTTGCCACAGAAACGCAGACAAGTGTTGATGGAAATCCTGTGTATAGAAGAAGGGATAATGGTCAGCACATACTTTGCCGTAACGTAAGAATTGACAGTAGATGGATAGTACCTTACAACCCATACCTGATTTTAAAATATAATGCACATATCAATGTGGAAGTATGTTCATCTATTAAATGTATTAAGTATTTGTTTAAGTATGTGTATAAGGGCCATGACTGTGCTGCGCTGGATGTACACTCTGATGCAGAAACATTGAAAGTTGATGAAGTTGCTACTCACATTAATGCTAGATATGTGAGCCCACCAGAAGCAGTTTGGCGCCTGCATGAGCGATACATGCAAAAAAGGTCGCATGCCATAGAACGGCTACCTGTGCATCTCCCACAGGAACAAATGATGTTCTTTCAGGTCGGAAATGAACAGGCTGCTGTTGACGCAGAGCTTACAAGGGATACCAAGTTAACTGCATGGTTTAAATTAAATACAAGTGACAGTTTTGCCATGGGGCTGTTATACAAGGATATCCCAGAAAATTATACATGGGTGAGGAACATGTGGCAAAGAAGGAAGAAGTTATGCAAATGCATTGGAAGAATGTACACAGTAAACCCCATAGAGCGAGAGAGATTTTATCTCCGCATTCTTCTTCTTCATATTAGAGGGGCCACTTCCTTTGAAGATTTAAGGACAGTAAATGGGCAACGTTTTGACACCTTTCTTTCTGCTGCTCGGGAAATGAAGTTGGTAGATGATGATAATGAATGGGTGCACTGCCTCGAAGAGGCTACTTCATTCAGAATGCCACCGCAGTTGAGAGACCATTTTGCATTCATATGCATTTTTGGTTCTCCAAGTAACGTACCAGTACTGTGGGAACAATTTAAGGATCATCTATCCGAGGACTACTCTCGACAACATGCTGAAGATGCAAGTTATAACTCAGCTTTACACGACATTGAGGAAGTGTTCCGAGTGCATGGTGTAAGCTGCAGTAAGTTTAATCTTCCTGTACCCCTTTTGCCAATAGAGTGTACAAGTTTGTGCAACGCAGAAGAAGAAATACAGAAAGGTAAAACGTATTACGGAATGCTAAATAACATGCAGAAGATGGTTGCTGATGAAGTATTGCAATGCATAAAAGTAGATTGTGGTACTTCATGGTACGTTGATGGACCAGGAGGCACCGGAAAGACTTTCCTGTATAAATGCATTACTCACCTTCTTAGAGCTGAAGGCAAGATTGTTTTACCAGTTGCATGGACAGGTATAGCAGCAACACTACTGGAAGGTGGGCGCACAGCACACAGTGCATTTAAATTTCCTATTGCGATGACAGACACTTCAGTGTCAAGCATGAGGCCAAGTTCACATGAGGCTACTCAATTGCGGAAGGCAAGCCTTATCATTTGGGATGAAATATCAATGGTGCCAAAGATGGCACTTTCAGTGCTCAATACTTTGCAAGACATTATGCAGTCTCAAGATCTATTTGGTGGAAAATGTGTACTGTTTGGAGGTGATTTTCGCCAAATTTTGCCAGTAGTTCGTAAAGGGAATAGAGTTACGATCTGCGAGCAAACTGTGAAAAAATCACGACTGTGGCAGCACATCAAGACGTATGTCCTGAGTGAAAATATGAGAGCCAGAGGTGATGCGCTCTTCAGTAAATGGTTATTGGAGCTGGGAAATGGCCAAATCCATGTACAGAAAAATATTTCACCTTTTGCCATTGAGATACCACAGCAGTGCCTTTATGATGGTGACATCGTCTCTTTCATTTTTGATGGAAAAATAGAAGAGAATGACACTAATTATTACAATCGTGCCATTCTTTGTCCCAAAAATGAAGATTGCTTTCGAATCAATGATCGAATTGTTTCTGATTTGGTCGAAGGGGAATCAAAAACATATTATAGCATTGATTCAGTGCTCTTGG
>BLKR01004736.1:0-99340 GCA_011170035.1 Teleogryllus occipitalis
AAGAGTACTTCTCCGGCACTCGCCTGGTGTTGATCGGAGAAATCAGGGAAAACTACCGATCAGAGGAGCCGGCCGCTAGAATTCTCCTCCAGACAGCGACTGAATTCGACCTAGCTGAAAAGCTACTGTCGAAAATCCTGCCACCGTCAGGACTCGAACCTAGGACCTCCCGGACAGAGGCGCTGCAATGACATTAGTTGATACACTGAACCACCGCTCACGTGTTTTATAGCTGTTTTTTTAACGTGACAGATGAGAGTATAATCTTCAAGAAGGAATATGGAACGACCTTTTGCGTCTTTCTCTGTCCTGGCACAAGATGTCGCATGATCGCGACCGTATCAAGCAGCGGTGTAGATCGAGCGACTCTAGCGACATGACTGAGAAAAATGCGAAAAGTTGTTCCATATTCCATCTTGAACATAATACTCTCAGCTGCCACGATAGAAAAACCCATGTATACGTATCTTACTTTCTCGTTGCAGCTTACGCGATAGTGAGAAAGTTATGAAATCCTGTAGGAAAAAACGGCAAATTTTCTTCGCAAAAACTCTCATTACAAAACCCTGGAAATGAAAGAGAGGATAAATCCAGTCCTTAAATAAAGAATCCAGAAAAAAATCCCCTAACATGTGGTGTAGTCAGAATTCATGTTTTTTGTGTCTTCTGTGTCCGAAAAATCGATTGATGGGAAAACGTTTTTCCGTTTGTGAACAGCGCTAGTGGCTAAACCGTTCAGCCGATTTTCTCCAAAATTGACATTTCTCAATCGATCTCGCTGATGTCGCGGCTCCTTGAATTTGAAACTTATATTTTAATTTTGGAGTACTTTACATGAAGCCACTGGGACATTTTCAAAATAAAAAAGGTTTCAACGTTTTTTATTAAGTTAACAGGATACTATTTAACTATTAATAGTTAAATTATTGGGAAGTGATTCTGAAACTCGAAAGCGTGCGCAGATGATTTTCTCCCCCATACGTCACATACAATTTTTGACTGTTTTTGACTAAATAAATAAATACTTTTTGATTAAATTTGATTAGTTTAACAGGGTAGCGATTGGAAAATTAAGAAGCGTTGATAAATAGGTTGGGATTCGTTTTTATCAAAGTTTACCACAATATTGAAATAGATAAAAGTAGATACATTAATTTGTAAGTGTGTCATACACCCAAAGGGGATATCATGGAGATTCTGCGACCCCTAGAATGCGAAGACAGGTATTCACAAATGAAGTTTGCACTAGTTTCTTATAATAACGAGTTATTCAGTATCTTTATTCAATTCGTTAGAAATAACTAGAAATCAATAATTGAAAATAAATTATAAGTCCAGCTTACATTACAAATTCATTGTGGGAAAACCTTTTTGGTTTTTTGATTGATGCTAACAGATTTTGTTCGCTCACAAACCCAACAAACGTTTAATTATGGCATCCGAACTCTTTTGAGGACAGAGCTCTCTGTTAATCATATCAGATGCGACCCTTCATAGTTCTGACAACTACTCAAGTGAAAAGAACAAAATCTGAAATCGCGTTTTCACTGATATCATTCCAATATTAAAATAGTTGTGCAAAATATTATTTCGTATAGACAGCGTTGCGAGTGAAACAATTCATAGTCATAGTAAGAATAAAAATTTGAATCATTTCAATTCTTTTCAATAATTTCTTTCACATGATAATTTCCCATTGTTTACAAGCATTTTTGCATCCCTACTTTCTCCAGAATAAACGACTTTTTGCTTGCTTATTGTAGCAAAAATAAATGCCTTTTTGCCTACCTTTTTTAGGTAAAATAAATGCCTAAACTTCTGGATTCTATTTTTATTGCATAATCGTTACCGATAATTCGGCGAAGTTTGTGCTGTTGTAGCATCACAAATTTTTATTCCCATGAATATTGACAATTAATAAGAATAAAATTTTATAAAGAATTTATTATATTAATAGATTTTAATTCTTGAGTATTTCTTTAAAATACATTAAGATAGATCAAATTTATCCTTTTTAGTTGATTCTTTTACGGAGCACTGATTTTAGAGAAATAATTTATAACTCATTTCAGAATTTGAGAATCAATGAAAGGAATGAATGTGGTGGTTGAAAAAATAAGCTGCAGACCCAATCCCCTTCCCCTGAACTATTTTGCGATCTTGTAGAAATATATTAGGATTACAAATTTACTACACTTCTAAATTTCACATCCCAACCAAAAAATCCTGCGTAAAAATATTATTCTTGCTTTTGAGCCTGGCGAACTCCGAAAAGTGAAATAAACTCTCTGTTTCGATTAGAATTCCTTGCCCGTAAATACCTTTCTCTCGTTACCACGTATTTACTAGGACACTCACTTGAAATTTTCATATCTAACGAAAAAACTTTTTCTGATTTCTGTGAAGAGACTGAATTCAACTGGAGGTAAACTTTTACATCAACTCGACTTCGATAAATCGATTTTATCGGTAGAACAAAGAACCTTATAATCTGTCATGCCGAAGTTAGAGTTTTCCTTGACAATAAATAATGCACAAGAAAAGAAACAAATTATGGAGTGACAATTCATTGTCTCTAATTGCAGTGTTATTGACAATCACGATTCTCAACTTTTAGTCGAGAATCCATAAGCATACGTATGGTGCTTAAAATCATCCTCTTTTGCCCTACTAATTTTGCGATTGCTTGTACAGAAACATGTAAGTTAAAGAATCTTTTTTAATCAAAGGCAGTACCAGAAATATTTTAAAAATCGCCATAAAAAGTTCACGGACAATTCATGGAAATTTGGAAATTTCCCAATGACGAGAATATAGTGATTTATGACACGAATGGAAAAACTGGCATTTTATCTTGCGAGTAAGAAAGCGAGGCCTATCAACCTCATGTACTAGTCGCGCGACTTTTCTTGACGTCTGAACTCCCTAGTGCTCAACACAGCACGACTCGGTATGATCTGGACAGAATATTGGTCTCACACGGAACGGCACGGCAAGATTGTCAGGGTTGCCTACCTCTGCTTTCGAATGAATTCTGTTCTCGCGTTTTCGCTGTTATTGTTGTGCCCTGTGATTTATTCGATTCGGATTTTGGTGATTACGATTACGATTCGATTGTTAGAAAGTGGAGACATGCAATTGAGCTGGCATGGGCAAAAACTAAAAGGTATTTTACGGAAAACAATATATCTGGGGACATGTTAGCTACGCATCTACGTGAATTAACAGTCAGAGGGTTTGAAGCCGTAACTGTTTCGGACTGGGAAGGTTACTGCAACCATGTAAAACATCTAGAAAAAGATTACTGGCAAAAAGACGGGATAATGGAAATTGTAGTGAATGACATTGTAATTAATACTACAGAAAATTCAAGCGATGATTTACATTATTCAGAAGATGAAAATTAAGTACGTACACTAATATCTTATCTCTTTAATAAGCAATATTATCGTTATCTAATTATTTTCACTTGTGGTTGCTATTCATTGTGTTATTATTTGTTATATTTCATCGTCTATAATGTCCTGTTGTATTAAGAGTGAAAGAGGCGCGAATAGTATTAATAATGTTACAGTTGGCAACTCCCGTCGGATGTGACGTAGGGGGAAGTCTCCGCTCCCCGCACCCCGCGCTGGGAGACGTCAAGAAAAGTCGCGCGACTAGTAGCAATCCTACGAGAAAAAATGAAATAAAAAGTTTATTTAATTTGATAAACACTCATTTAGCGTCTTAGCAATGAGACGGCTAAATAAGGAGTTACTCGCTTGGCGGTCTAAAGCGGTATCCATGCCGGGTAAAATGGTATCCATGCGAATTAAAATGAACAAAGTGATTATTTGTATTTATATTTCAGAAATCGTTGATATTGTGTCTAATTTTAATGAAACTGGAGCACAATAATTCTGTAAGACAAATTAGCATTTTATTTATTGATGATATATTCACGTATTTCTAGTTCAATGAGACAAAAATATTGAAATTTTCCATCGATTCTTGTTCACGTTTAATTCGTTTCCATTCACGAAACAAGCAATAAGGTTCTTCATAAGAGTTTGAAGATTTAAAAGGAATAATTCTTTCTCTAGTTTCTGGAGCCTCCTTCTCCGTTTCAGAAGGAATGTTTTCATTCCTCATTCTTTCTTTCTGCTGCATAACTGTTTCTATACAACTAAAGACTATACTGAGCATCACAAGGAAAGTAACATTAATTTTAACAGTGATATTTAATGTATTATTTACCATTTGGACTGTATAAATGAGTATAAACAACCTGTAACAACTATTGTATCGCAGCTTCTGGGTCAATGACCCCCATCTCGATCAGGTTTTTCGCCCAGTTTCCCTGATCCATTGAGCAAATGCTGAGATCGCCCCTTGTGTTGCTTCTGGACATAAATGTAACTTCATTTTCTGTGCACGTCTTCTAGAATTCAGTGGGAAATACAATTATTCAAGTTATCTTTTCCTTGTTGTCGCGGCAGGAAGTATTATTCCAAAGGACAACATGGATAAGAGCCAAAATTTATTGCTTATTTATCTTTGAAAATAGATTTTATTACATGGGATTTTTTTTCAAAATTCAAGAAGTATATGACTTAGTTTAGGGATCACAGAATTTTGAAAATGTGCACACAATTCAGTTTTCCCCATAGCACGTCATACGCAGTTTTAACTGTTTTTTGACGTAAAATAAATAAAAAATAAATAAAAAAATCATATTTTCAGTCATTTTGAAAGAGTAGCTCCGCAAGTAATCTCCATTGCCAGCTGTTTGTTTATTAGCAACCGCGCAATATGACGACATACACCGCTTCTTTTAATATATTATATTAGTCAATATATTTTATTTTAAATTATTACACAGTGGAAATTAAATAAACATTCACAGAATCTAAGTGCTTTCAATCGCTCGGCTAACGCCTCGTCGATTTCTTTCCATTAAAGGATCACCTAGTTTCCTCTTATAATAAAATAAAAATACTATTTACTACGTGTGTCATACACTGCTTTTAGTGAGCCTTACTGACTTTCATCTAATTTTCATTCAAGTGTACGAATCATTTATTTGTGTACTATGTTACATTAAGGTTAGTAGTAACTGATGCGATCAGATGAAAGTACTATTTTGTTATCTTTGTTGTATAACTCACTTTTAGTTCTAGTGCTAGAAATTGAACTTTTAGCACGCTCTGTATGCCCTAAAAGCTATTGCCATTACTAGTGGCCGTCTAAAAAATTCCGTTTTATTTAAAAATATTCACTCAACAATAATTCAAGAGAAAGTAACTTAAGACCTAAATTCCAAACTCTCCCCCATTATTAGTGTAACAAAAGTATAAACTAGTGATGCTAAAACAGAGCGTACTTTCTCGCAATTAGGAATGTAAATGAAATAGTTTCAAGCGAAAATTAAATATTTTCACGAAATAGATTTCTTTATTCAAAACTTTAAATGAAAATATATTTCTGGCTTTGAATTCATTGTGTAAGGTACGCAGTTTATGTACGAACGTATCGGATGAGTTTTTTATCCTTACAATATTCGTCCAAGCAGTATGCGAGAAATTAAAATGATTAAAAGATAATAAATAATACGATACTAATAGCGTTGGCAAACAAATGCAAAAAGATCGAAAAATATACAATAGTAATTATTAAAAACTATGGTATTGTAATATTCTATAAATATATAAAAGTATTAATTTATACTACCGCGAACGAAAGACAGCCGTCATTATTGCCTTCTATCAGTGTGGCGTTACAACAATGAGTTTCAACAACCAACAATGACCGCTCATCTATTAGTTTTCACATTTAACACAAAGCATGCAATTTAAAATGAAATAACGTAAATAAAATGTTAATATAATAAACAATAATAAAAAAATGAAATATAAAATAATATACGAATTCCAACTTACGTAGCATTTAACTGCGTAAATTGGGACCGGGCGACTGAAGGCTAGATATCTTTATTTCATATTTATTTCAAATAGGTTTTAAATAATTTCTAAAAGATTAATTTGTAGATGTAAAACCTTCAATGTAAGAAACGAACAAAGAAATATGAAATAATATACACATTCTAACTTACGTAGCATCCAACTGCTTCAAAACATTTCTAAAATTACGAACACGAAGCGCAATATTTTCAGAGCGGTCGATTAAGTTTGACGCCAGTTTACTAAAAAGATACTCATATTTTCGAAAAATTTAACATGACCTTATTTGAAGATCTGTTTTTGATTAACACATTTTCTTAAAATAAATTGAATCTTCATAATTGCAATAGTAGTAAGACGCCGAAAAATGTTGAATATTTGGAATTTTCGAAAAATCAGGGTTTTTAACTAACTTGCGGCGGCCTGTCGGCGCCCGTAGAATCAAAGAGCGTCGTAATTAAAGGCGGCCTGTCGGCGCCCGTAGATTCAACGGGCGTCGTAATTGAAGGCGGCCTGTCGGCGTCCGTAGGTTCAACGGGCATCGTAATTGAAGGCGGCCTGTCGGTGCCCGTACATTCAACGGGCATCGTAATTAAAGGCGGCCTGTCGGCGCCCGTAGATTCAACGGGCGTCGTAATTAAAGGCGGCCTGTCGCTGCCCGTAGATTCAACGGGCGTCGTAATTGAAGGCGGCCTGTCGGTGCCCGTAGATTCAACGGGCGTCGTAATTAAAGGCGGCCTGTCGGTGCCCGTAGATTCAACGGGCGTCGTAATTGAAGGTGGCCTGTCGGTGCCCGTAGATTCAATGGGCGTCGTAATTAAAGGCGGCCTGTCGGTGCCCGTAGATTCAACGGGCGTCGTAATTAAAGGCGGCCTGTCGGCGTCCGTAGGATCAACGGGCATCGTAATTGAAGGCGGCTCGTCGGTGCCCGTACATTCAACGGGCATCGTAATTGAAGGCGGCCTGTCGGCGCCCGTAGATTCAACGGGCGTCGTAATTGAAGGCGGCCTGTCGGTGCCCGTAGATTCAACGGGCGTCGTAATTGAAGGCGGCCTGTCGGCGCCCGTAGATTCAACGGGCGTCGTAATTGAAGGCGGCCTGTCGGCGCCCGTAGATTCAACGGGCATCGTAATTGAAGGCGGCCTGTCGGTGCCCGTAGATTCAACGGGCGTCGTAATTGAAGGCGGCCTGTCGGCGCCCGTAGATTCAACGGGCGTCGTAATTGAAGGCGGCCTGTCGGCGCCCGTAGATTCAACGGGCGTCGTAATTGAAGGCGGCCTGTCGGCGCCCGTAGATTCAACGGGCATCGTAATTGAAGGCGGCCTGTCGGTGCCCGTAGATTCAACGGGCGTCGTAATTGAAGGCGGCCTGTCGGCGCCCGTAGATTCAACAGGCGTCGTAATTGAAGGCGGCCTGTCGGCGTCCGTAGGTTCAACGGGCATCGTAATTGAAGGTGGCCTGTCGGTGCCCGTAGATTCAACGGGCGTCGTAATTAAAGGCGGCCTGTCGGTGCCCGTAGATTCAACGGGCGTCGTAATTAAAGGCGGCCTGTCGGCGTCCGTAGGATCAACGGGCATCGTAATTGAAGGCGGCCTGTCGGTGCCCGTACATTCAACGGGCATCGTAATTAAAGGCGGCCTGTCGGCGCCCGTAGATTCAACGGGCGTCGTAATTAAAGGCGGCCTGTCGGTGCCCGTAGATTCAACGGGCGTCGTAATTGACGGCGGCCTGTCGGCGCCCGTAGATTCAACGGGTGTCGTAATTTAAGGCGACCTATCGACGCCCGTAGATTCTACGGGCAGCGATCTGAATGTGCTAATGGAAGATTTCTTTGTGTTAGTGCAGGAAACATAAGAACTATGTAGCTAAATTTGGGTCAATAACAGTCAACTGACTTCTCCAAAAAACTGTCATGAGCCAGGTATCCAGTCACGTACACACACTCCTGAGCGATGTGTACAACCCTAACATTGAAACCATGCACCAGTTGCTCTGGATGCAGTGCCCGTGAGCTGTAGCTTTACGACACCGACTAGCTAACACAAGTTTTAATTAAATAAATTAATCTAGCTGACACTAGATTTAGCACTAGAATGATGGGAGCAGTCATTTTGACTGTTTTGAAATTTTAGTTTACTTTTGTGTCTATATTTATTGATATATTTTTGTAGTAATTTGTAACCTTTAATATTTGAGGATTTTATATACAATACCGAAATATAATTAATTTAGACATGTTAGCTTTTGAGGTAATAGCTAATTCTTCATGGTTTATCTTCAATGAATGCCTTATTTTACGTGGCGAGACTCAGGCCATGAGGCCTGATCTTCCGTCTGACCACGAACATTTCGTTACGCTCCTTTCACCTACTAGGGATGAAAGAAGATATTACTTGGGCGACAAAACAGGCAATTTGAATTTAGCTCAGAGGCATCATTTAGGCTTGAGGATATTTTATATGTAGTAAATCTACTAACATGGGACAGTCAGCTTTACTTCCCCTCCGAAAGAAGGCGTACGAAGGATTTTTTCGCCCTTAAAAATCCACGGCTTCGATCGGGTTCGAACCCGCGAACTGGGGAATAACAGTCGCTAACCGTTACATCATCGCCATCGGTGCCGTCAATGACGGGTGGCAGTCAAAATGACTTCTCGATTTAAATGCAATTGAGACGAGAATTGTCTCGAACTCTCTCCATCAAATCTTTATCCAGATGCTGGACTGTCCCAGTATTTTATATCAATTTAGCTGGAATCAATTCAGGATTCTATTCAAAAAGGCCTGGGGAAACAATCCGTCCCAGAGTCGTTTTTACTGAACCTGGATGAAGAAACTCGAACGCCACTGCTAATGTCTCGAAACATTACAAGGGGGCTTACTTGTCGCAGAGTACTTAAGTACAAACAAGCATTCAATGGACGAGTTAGTGTTGGCAGATTCAACTAGGATTTTGTAAGAACAATAAGTCCAATGACACTTGTGGATGCGGAAAAATAGTTTGTGGCAAATGTGGCGACGTGAAGAAACTAGTTGTGTGTTTTAATTGTAAGCCAAAATAATTATATACTATTTACATCAAAAAATGTTTTTCATTGCCCTAAAATGTATTATAAGACTTGAATTATAGCAAAGATTTCGCAAAATCAAAAATCAAAAAGAATTATTTGAAGTAATTTCGAATGCTCGCCTTCGTTATAGATAACATATCATTGCTGTCTTTCTAGTGTTAAGATGTGATTTTAATTTCTACCTACCATTTCATTTCTTGTTTCATCAGTTACAAGATACAAGATAAGATTTCTCCCCCATACGTCACATACAGTTTTTGACTAAATGAAATGAATAAATACAAATTGCAATTCTATTTTCACCAGTTTGTGAATCTTACCAAAACAAATATAACTCTCGCGCGAAAATAAGTTACCTTTCAAACATTAGGAAGCGTTACTTCCCACGTAGCCATATTGAGCATTGAGACTTGTATTCAGGTCTCGTTGCATATTCAGTGGCGTGACATAGGTCATTAGGCATGCACATTTGCGCAACCGTAGATTTTTTTTCTGTTGACAGCCGGAAACATGAGGTGGTCGGAAGTTGCTATATAAAAAAATGACACAGCATTTACGCTTTATGAACAGAGATGAATCTTTTTGTTACTTATAGACCATCTAATTGAGTACATGCGATTATTAATAATGTTTTGTCGTACGAGACACAATCGCATCTATCAGAGTTCCCTTGATGGAAAGCACGCAACCATGACACTCCCAGTTAGTAAGACAAACGAGCGTGTTTCTATCATTTGTATCCGCTATTTTCTAAGAGAATTCTGCAAATGCAATAAAAATCCGTTGTGTTTCTTCATTGGTTGATTCTTTCGTGTTTCCGGGCGCGTCAACTGCTTTGGTCATTAGTCCTGTTCGTGTAGTGCATGTTTTTTCTCGGGAGATGGCGGTGATCTTCCCCCGGTGGATGGCGAGATCCGGCGCCGACCTACCGTCGAGTAGTGGGGTTTCCCCCTAACCAGGACTCTCCCACCAGCGGAGCACCGCCCCAGCCGGGACAAGCTCTAATAAGCTCCCGACCGGTGTCCCGGAATATGTGGTAGGGTAGTGCATGTTAGTGTGTGTGTGTGTGTGTGTGTGTGTGTGTGTGTGTGTGTGTGTGTGTGTGTGTGTGTAAGAGGCGAGGATAGGACAAGGAAGAGGATGGACAGATCGCGCGCGGTCTATGGCCCGTTTGGTAGGGTACTGCTCCAGCATTCGCCTGGTGTTGATCGGAGAAACCACGGAAAACTACCGATCAGAGCAGCCGGCCGCTAGAATTCTCCTCCAAACAGCGACTGAATTCGACCTAGCTGAAAAGCTAGTGTCGAAAATCCTGCCGCCGTTAGGATTCTAACCTAGGACCTTCCGGTCAGAGGCGCTGCAGTGACGTCACTTGATGCACTGAGCTACCGCTACCAGTGTGTTTCTTCATGATTCTGCTAGCTATACTAAGATTCTAGAAGTAGTTTATTATTTTTCTTCTTAATTCGATTGAAGATCAACTACTTTAATCGCTTTTCTTACAACATCATCCATTTTGGAAACTAATGGTGCTAAAACCGCACGAACCTTCTCGCCCGAATTTTCAGACATAATTATGCGAAAACTACTCATATTAAAAAACATGACCTTATTTTAAATCTATCTTTAAGAATCAGACTTCATTAAGAGAAAATATATTTTTTACTCGAAACTTTGATATTTTTGTCGTAGGAAGACGCCTAAAATGTGTTGAACACTTGCAATTTTCGAAAAAACAGGGTTTTTAACGAACATGAGACCTACACCATTCTCTTAAACGTCCTTTACACTATCCAACAAAAAAAAATAATCAAAAATTTTGGAGCCATTTTTTGAAAATCTCCCAAGGAGTTCATGTAAAGTATTGTATACTCTCCAAAATTAAAATATCGGTTTCAAATTCGAGGGGCCGTGACATCACCCAGAACTATTAAGGAATATCAATTTTGTAGAAAATTGGCTGTACAGTTTACCCGCTAGCGTTGCTCATAGACAAACAGACGGATGGACAGATAAACGTTATTCGATTTTTGGGTATCGAGGACCCACAAAACATGGATTCTGGCTACCCCATGTGTTAGAGAATTTTTTTCTTAAATTTAGCAACTGGATTCATTCACATTTTTGTTACCAGGGCCCTTTAATAAGAGTTTTCTGCCGAAAATCCGCCAGGTAACTCCCACCAGCGGGGCATCGCCTCTGCTGGAACAAGCTCTAAGTCCCTGACCAGTCTCCCGAAATGTGTGGTAGTGTAGTGCCCGACAGTGTGTGTGTGTGTGTGTGTGTGTGTGTGTGTGTGTGTGTGTGTGTGTGTGTGTGTGTGTGTAAGGGGTAAGGATATGACAAGGAAAGATCGCGCGCGATCCGTGACCCGTTTGTTAGGGTACTGCTCCGGCATTTACCTGATGTTGATCGGAGAAACCACGGAACACTACCTATCAGAGCAAGCGACCGCTAGAATTCTCCTCCAGACAGAGACTAAATTCGACCTCGCTGAAAAGCTGGTGTCGAAATTCCTTCGACTCGAACCTAGGACCTCCCGGTCAGAGGCGCTGCAGTGACATCAGTTGATGCACTGCGCCACCGCTCCCAGTGCTAGTGTCGAAAATCCTACCACTGTCTGGACACGAACCCTAGGACCCCGCGTTCCAAGTCACTGCAAGCTTAGGGGCAATGTTGGAACTGAACTATATGCCGAATTCAATTTTGGAGATATGTGCCGAATTCCATTTTGGAGATACTACCCACAGATGCCACGTTTGAAAAAACCAGGTATAAGCTCAGGCGGTAAATGCAGCTAGTCGTCACGCACATTCATATCACCTGTATTCTTTTCATGCACGTAAATGACATTGGCTATTTCTATCTAATGACTCTCGCCAATGAATGATTGTCCCTAGTATTCCGGCGATCCCTACAAGTAAATCCGTACTGTGTCTCTGCCTTTTGTTGTCCTCTGGAATAAATGTGAAGTACACGTGGCGTATTGATCTTGCAGTTGTCACAGCCACTAACACGATGACAGCACACCCAACGACAAATGACACCTTGCCATCGACAAATCCAGCCTGGGTTGTCCTTAGGCGAAGGTTCGGTTTTGAGTAGTTACTGCTATTATATTCGCACGTTTTCTTGAGCCCCGGAATACGTACCCTGACTCTTTTACCATCATTAGTTGAATTATAATAAGTGTAACTTCATTATCTGTGCACGTCTTCTAGAATTCAATGCGAAATATAGCTAATCAAATTATCATTTCCAAGTTGTCGCGACAGGAAGTACTGTTCCTTGGCGAAGGACATGATGGATAAGAGCCCAAAATTTATTGCTGATTTATCCTTGAAAATAGATTTTAATTCATCGGAGCGTTTTTTCTGTATTCAAAATTCTACTAGTATATGGCTTAGTGTAACGATCACATCATTTTGAAAACCTGCACAGAATTCACTTTTCCCCATAGCACGTCATACACAGTTTTTAACTGTTTTTGACGTAAAATAAATAAATAAAATAAATTAATTAACAATAAATGATAGCAACGAGCGTTGTACACAAAATTTGATAACCAGAAATGTTCGCTCTCGTATAATAGAAACTATTTTGCATTGAAACACAAACTACAAATCTGATATTCAATTCCTTTTGTCAAAATAACCAAAGTCCCCACGTCAAAATAACCAAAGTCCCCAGTCCCCAGAGAAAACGTGCGCGGATAATACACACACACATTTTATTTTTGCAGGTCTGCTTACGCAACCTTGTGGCAGAACACTACCATTGAGGCTATTAAAACAAAATAAATTTAAATTATTTTAAATTATTATTAATAATAATAATAATAATAATAATAATAATAATAATAATAATAATAATAATAATAACAATAATGGTACGTTGCCTAAGCGAAACATCCGTTGCCTAAGCGAAACATCCGTTGCCTGAGCGAAACATCCGTTGCCTAAGCGAAACATCCGTTGCCTGAGCGAAACATCCGTTGCTTAAGCAAAACATCCGTTGCCTACGCGAAATATCCGCTGCCTAAGCGAAACATCCGTTGCCCTAGTGAAACATCCGTTGCCTGAGCGAAACATCCGTTGCCTAAGCGAAACATCCGTTGCCTAAGCGAAACATCCGTTGCCTGAGTCATCCGTCCGCAACGGATGTTTTCGTCGTCCGTTGGCTTATGAGCAACTTCAGACCTGCGCGGCTGGCGAGCGGCGCGGCAGCGGATTGGCAGCGTTTTATTCGCTGCGGATTTGCATTCGTTGTCGGACGTATTTTGTCCGCTGCCGCTCCAGTTTCGCTGTGGAAACCAAAGCAAAGACTCGAATTTCAGCTCTCGAATACTTTCAGCTCATCAGTGCATCTCACACGACAGAACGGCCAGAAAAAATTCTTCTAATCGTGGTCAGTAATTTCATTAATTTTAATTAGCATTAAACTTTGATTTGTAACATTCTTTGTTCTTAAAATTTTGTACATTTTATTAATGAAAACTTTCAATAGATTTATAATTTTATTGAATTGAATGAAATTGAATGAAAATTCTACGTTTGGTTTGTGTTAATCTTTACCCAATTTGCTAGGACACTGCGAAACTCCTGAAGAAGAGCCTGTAAAAATTTCATATCTATTCATACGCCTCTTTTTATGGTGTCGATTTCGGTTTACACGTCGTTGAATTCACTTTTATTAGTATATATATACGTATGTATACATGTGTATATATATACTATATATATATACATACATACACACACATACATACATACACACACATACATACATAAATATATTTCAGATCCGCACCCGCTGCGGATCTGCCGCACCGGTCTGTGGGAGCCTTTAACCCAGAAATGTGGAACGGAGCGGGAAAAATTGTTAAATCTAATTTAATAGACCTGTTTAGAGATGTCACATGAAGATGATGCGTAAGAATATTCTCAAAACCAAACTGCTGTTCATTGCGAAGTGCGGATTAAGAATTTCTGGAATCTCGCCCTTCGCGCTCTCGTTATCTTAGTGATAAGATTCGAAAAGTTGAGCGACCGACTAATGAGAACAGCAAGCTCTCATTAATCTTCTTGTATCTTTCCAAGTTCAGAATTTTATTGAGCAATACGTTATACTGAATTTTTGAACGTCATGACGTTTTTACAATAACTGAATAAATGGTAGGAAATGGTGCGGCGTTAACGACATTTGCATCATGTTTAATGAATTTGAGGCGTTTTTTCGTCGTATATATTTATTTTAGTATAAAGCTTTTTCGACCGCATTGCGGTCATCTACAGTCCTACTAATAAGAGTAATAATAATAATAATAATAATAATAATAATAATAATGGCAATAATAATAACAATAATAGCAATAATAACAATAATAATAACATTAATATATAAAATTACATTTTTGGAGTAGAATTTAAGTAATTGGAATATAAAATGTGAACATATAAACATAATTTTGAATAGAGAGTACCAATAAAAGATGTACTATTCTAAAGTGAAGAAAATTAAATGAAATACAAATAATGTAGGCAAATGGATATGTGAATACATAAATTTAGATGAGCAAACTGACATACCGATTCTAAGGCGGCTGGGGGCCTCAGTCCAAACAAGAGCGAGGTAGAAGGGCATTGCCCGCTATTTAAAAGACAGCTCTCACTGGAGAGCAGAGAGACTGCAGGGTTTTTCTGGGAATGGCCATTGGGGGAAGGCCCAGCCGGGTAGCGGAAAAGAGGCGCGCAGATGGGTTAATGTGCGTGGGAAGCGGCGAGTTTCAAGAGGGTGAGAGGGAAGGAATTTGTTCATTCAGAATAGTGTGTTGGGGATTGTTTAATAAATTATCTATGTGAATGGCTTCTAATTTAAGTCTGTGAGTGTATCTGTTTTCCATCTCCAAAATTTTGACGTCACTGTCTGGATTAAAAGAGTGTTTTTTGTTCAAGAGATGGCTGGCAAAGTGTGATTGTGTTGTTTCGTGTGTAAGAGCATGTATATGTTCTTGGATTCTTTGTTTAAAGGATCTTACGGTCTGGCCAATGTATTGCGCATTGCAACTGCTACAGGAAATGGAGTGTACAACACATGATAAAATAAAGGACTGAATAAATATCTTCCTAGTCAAACAAGATACATGTCTTCAGCGTTATACAGACTGTTCAATTTTGTTTCTCGTGGACATGAGATGGAGAAAGTTACGTTATACCATTTTTCTATGTGCCCAAGATCTGAGTACCGACGTAGGTGGCTCAGTGCATCAACTGATGTCACTGCAGCGCCTCTGACCGGGAGGTCCTAGGTTCGAGTCCTGACGGAGGCAGGATTTTCGACACTAGCTTTTCAGCTAGATCGAATTCAGTCGCTGTCTGGAGGAGAATTCTAGCCGCGCGGCTGCTCTGATCGGTAGTTTCCCATGGTTTCTCCGATCAACACCAGGCGAATGCCAGAGCAGTACCCTACCAAACGGGCCACAGACCGCGCGCGATCATTCCTTCCTCTTCCTTGCCCCATCCTCTCCCTTTACACGCACACTTACATGCACTACGTTATCACACATGCCGTGTCGGGAGCTTAGAGCTGGTCCCGGCTGGGGCAGTACTCCGCTGGTGGGAGATACCTGGTTCAGGAAAAACCCGCAAGGCGACTTAGGTTGGCGCTGGCACCCAGGGAGGGGAAGATCACTGCCACCTCCTGAGGAAACAAAACATGCACTACACTTTCGGGACTAATGACCTTAGCGCATTATGCGCCTGCAATCAATCACTTAACAGCGGCGTTGTCGTATTTCAGTATCCTTTCCACGTGCACATTGCGTGATATTTTGCAATCTAAAGCGAATAGTAGATTTCAGTATGTACTTTTGATATTTTTTCAGTTCCATAACTACGCTCTCTGGAAACCTTCAATGAGGTGAATGTCGGATGTCATCAATGTGCTCAGCTGATACGACGCTTTGTCTCGCTCGCGTATTCATTCTGAGTTTGTGAAAACAAGGGAAGATTACGTCACTTGAAAAGTTGCTGCTTTTGAATGTCACTAGGAAGCAGCACGTGTCTCTCAAACATCAAGCACAAAGACGTGTGATACTTTGTTCACTTAAAAAAATGCCTAAAAAAACTGATGTCGAGATTCTGACGGAAATACTGTTTTTTTTGGAGTTGATGATACTCAAAAGGGTCTTTTTTGAATTTGTTGCGACTTATTCATTATTATTGATTGATTTTTTCGTGTTTCCGGGCGCGTCAACTGCTTCGGTCATTAGTCCCGTTAGTGTAGTGCATGTTTTTTCTCGGGAGATGGCGGTGATTTTCCTCCGCTGGATGGCGAGATCCGGCGCCGACCTACCGTCGGCTAGTGGGGTTTCCCCCTAACCAGGCATCTCCCACCAGCGGGGCACCGCCCCAGCCGGGACAAGCTCTAGGCTCCCGACCGGTCTCCCGGAATATGTGGTAGTGTAGTGCATGTTAGTGTAAGTGTGTGTGTAAGGGGAGAGAATAGGACAAGGAAGAGGAAGGACAGATCGCGCGCGGTCAGTTTGTTAGGGCACTGCTCCGGGATTCACCTGGTGTTGATCAAAGAAACCACGGAAAACTACCGATCAGAGCAGCCGGCCGCTAGAATTCTCCTCCAGACAGCGACTGAATTCGACCTAGCTGAAAAGATAGTGTCAAAAATCCTGCCGCCGTAGGGGACTCGAACCTAGGACCTCCCGGTCAGAGTCGCTGCAGTCACATCAGTTGATGCACTGAGCTACCGCCCCCGGTTTATTAATTATTATTATTATTATTATTATTATTATTATTATTATTATTATTATTATTATTATTATTATTATTTAATCGACGCAACGCGTTTTGTAGCCTCTGATCGCGCATTGAGTGCTCCGGAGTCATCCTCCATTAGTTATTTATCAGTGCCTTCTGTATTCCAGAGGGCACTGTATTTATGTCTCGTCTCGTCAGTCAGTTGTCAAAGAAGACCACCAGGTAGCGTATCGGCGTGCGCGCCTCTTACTCCACGCGCCCCTGCGTCAATACCCAGCGGCCAGAATTGGGAAGACATTAAGAAAGGGTAGAGTTTATGACACTTCACAGGGGTTGGACTAGCTCCCGTGTAGCAGGCAGAATCGTTTTGTTGGAACAAATTTCACATGTGATTCAATGGGAATCGAACCCCGACCTCTTTGGTGAAAGGCTAGTGACTTCGCTATGAGCCACGAGACTCCATTTACAGGGTTTTCTTCAATATGGATGTTCTCCGATCGTTCTGGCTGCATTAAAGCATTGAGAATTGGGGTTGCCAACTGTCCTCAGTTTGGAAGGACAGTACTTCATTGACGTTAGTTCCTCTCGTCCGTCTTTGTAATTTAAAACTCCTTCTTTTAGTAAATTTTTAACATTTGTGGTCATTTATTTTATCACATAACTAACATTTGGTACGTTGTATCGTGTATTGTTTAATTTATAATCGAAAACATGAACATCCATTTTCTGAACGCTGATTCGCATACATGATAATGTCTGTCTAACGACTAAAATTTAAAAGAGACGCTCAGACCATCTTCATCTGCATTTTGTGAACGAATCTTATCTCTTGAAATGCAAATGACGAGAAGAAAGAAATAGAGCTGATGTTAATCTAAATTAAATGCTTATAAAAAGAAATGTTTTTTTTTTTTGCTTAATTTTCAAGTGCCCTTCCTCTTAGATGAACTTTGTTGGCGACCCTAGTGCGAATTTAGAACTTTTTTTAATTTTCCGCGTTACTTTAGATATAGCTTCTTGAACACTGTCAAACTTTTCTCGAAAATGGCTCCAAATATTTTCGCGTATCTTGGAAGAGTGCGTATAAAAATGGCGCAGTTCAGATTTCGAATGATCTACTAGCTTCCTGCAATGTATCCCCATTAAAATACGTTTTAAATTCGTGAGGTTGCGACTTCAGTTACATCTATGAAATAATATATATTTTGTGAAATTCCTTTTTATGATAAGGCACTATTATTGTTATAGTGGTTTGTACTGCATTCATTAGCATAGAGACCGGTAGCGGTAGCTCAGTGCATCAACTGATGTCACTGCAGCGCCTCTAACCGGGAGGTCCTAGGTTCGAGTCCTGACGGCGGCAAGATTATCGACACTAGCTTTTCAGCTAGGTCGAATTCAGTCGCTGTCTGGAGGAGAATTCTAGCCGCCGGCTGCTCTGATCGGTAGTTTCCCATGATTTCTCCGATCAACACCAGGCGAATGCCGGAGCAGTACCCTACCAAACGGGCAACGGACCGCGCGCGATCTGTCCTTCCTCTTCCTTGTTCTATCCTCACTCCTTACACACACACACTTACTCAAACATGCACTACACTACCACATATTTCGGGAGGTTAGAGCTTGTCCTGGCTGGGGCGGTGCCCCGGTGGTGGGAGAGTCCTGGTTAGGGGGAAACCTCACTAGCCGACAGTAGGTCGGCGCCGGATCTCGCCATCCAGCGGGGGAAGATCACCACCATCTCCCGAGAAAAAAACATGCACTACACTAACGGGACGAATGACCAGAGCAGTTGACACGCCCGGAAACACGAAAAAATCAACCAATCAATCAAACTACTGATCTGAGCAGCTGGCCACTAGAGTTCTCCTCCAGACAGTGGCTAAATTCGATCTAGCTATTTCGGAAGGGTGGAAAATCCTGCCACAGCCGAGACTCGAAGCCTACGTCCTCCCAGTCGGTGTCGTGGTAAAGAGTGCTGGCTGTAAGATAAACTCGGCCGGAGTGAATAAATACTTCAATAAGATTCATTATCATTTGTGACGGTCTATAAGACGCGTCTTAATGTTTATTTTTTATAATAAAAAGACGCTTAATTTGCTATGCAAAACATGGACAAAGGAAGGTACATTAGTGAAAATTAATAAATCGCAATTATTCACATTATCGTAAACGAAGATTAAAATAGACTATGGGGACGGCAACAAATAAAATTATCGCAATTTTTGACGAAAAAACATGTCACCAAGTTGTTGTGTTTAATAGGAAATAGAACTCGTAATGATAAGAAATATTATACATTGGGAGAAGACCGTCAGATGTTACAAAAAGGTGACGAACAGAACTGTATTTAATTACTAAATAAAGGGAAATCAGTATTTTTAGAATGAACTACGAATAATATCATTAATTGGGAACATTTTGTGGAAATTGTGACAATACCGCGAGGTTTATTGAGTGAGTAACAAATAAAAGTAGAAAAACGAAAGAACATCGTAATGAACAAGTCGTCCTTTGTTTTTAAAAACGTGGTTAGAAGATATAACTTCTTCAGACGCAGTCGAGCCGAGTTACGAGGAGGATCGGTGGTTACACCGCGGGCGATAGAAGCGTGTTGGAATTCGAACGTTGAAATGCAGCGGAAAATGGAGGATGTTCCTGTTTACAATTAGTGTGGATTAGGATATGGATGGTGGAGATCGATAGGTCGCAGAACTACAGCAAAGGGAAGTGTAAACAAACATTTATTATTCTATTATTTACAGATTATAACAAGGCCAAGAATGTAATTTTATTTTAAGGTATTGTGAGAACATGGCAATGTATAAATTTATTAAGGGTTAAATTAATTGTTGTTTCAATAAATTGATAAATTTGCTTAATGATGAAAATTTCGATTGGTGAAAGTAAAGAAAATTAATTGTAAATATTATTGTTAGGATATTGTGAAAAGGGTTTTACACTATTTTATCCGTTGTTATTTGTTAAATTAGTACAAGTAGCGAGATGATTCTCGCCAACATTTCAGAAAAAAGAAAGAAAATTCAGAATAAATTCAAAATGAAGTTATTTGATTTTAATTAGAAAACATGAGTTATTATTTCCGACGGTATTATCCCAACAAAATACGAATAAATTTGAATTCATACTTCTTCCCAAAGCAGTAATATTATTATTTTTGATTCTCTGTAAAGAGTCGATTTGCGTACCCACTACTTCACAGAAATTTGTTAGAATGATGCTTCGCAACTCATGGATAAATAATTACGTACAGGTTTATTTATTTGTTTAATTTCAGGAAGGCATATTTGGGAGGGGTTGCGGGGATGTATATTTATTATAGATATATAGAAACCATGACACATTATTTTTATTGAATAAGGAGCTATTTTTTTAAACCTTGAAAATGTTGAGTCTTAATATAGAGAAACCCCAAAAATTAAAACATCGGTTTCAAATTTAAGAGTCCAGGACACCAATCACATCGATTGAGGAATATCAATGTTGGTGCTCATGAACAGCCGTTAGCTGTTCCAGACAGAATAGACACACAGCAGCTTTGCCGTAACCTAATTTTTCGTCATCAATGACCTACAAAACATGGATTCTGACCTCGCAACACGTTAGAGGATTTAATTTATTATATTTAGGAACATGATTTATTCAATTTTATTCTTACCAGGGCCCGACAATAAGAGTTTGTCTGTCGAAAATTCGCCGTTTTCCCTGCAGCATTACAATACTTTCTCGATAGTGCATCTCGATAGCTTTCTCGATAGGAACGAGAAAAAATAATGAGAAATCAGTCATTTCTCGGTATTTTCACAAAATGTTTAATAATGCGAACTTAACGATTACATGATTTACAATTTGATAATTACAATTTCTTTCTATTTCATGATTTACAATTTCATGATTACAATTTTATTCAATTTTACGATTTACAATTTCATGATTTACATTTGCATGATTTATTTTGACCTACACAAATTGAGACACAATGCGAGCTAACGCAAGAACAAGCGTCGACTTGTGAATAAATGAAACACGGTTGCGTCCATGCTCTCTACATTATTCAAGATGGCGGTCACTACTTCAGATCCTGTGAACTGTAACAGCTGCACCGTCGG
Organism: Teleogryllus occipitalis; assembly: GCA_011170035.1. Lineage (NCBI taxonomy): Eukaryota > Metazoa > Arthropoda > Insecta > Orthoptera > Gryllidae > Teleogryllus > Teleogryllus occipitalis. Next base: position 20,915 of record BLKR01004736.1, read on the forward strand.
GTCGGTTGCAACATCTAACTTTTCCACTGAGGGTGGCCTTTATTTCCAGTCCTCACAAATCATCGATGCCTCCCGACGGAAGTCTAGTGAAGGTCAACTACGGTATTTCTCAAGTAGACACGAGGTTGCAACTAATACCCTGTCATTTGGAATCGTCAAAGTCTATTGAATGGTGTTTGTTCTTACAAGTGACGTGATGACCGACGAATGATCGTTTCTTTTCTTTCTCAGTAATAAGAATTATAGGGTAGAAGTCATTTTCTGCTTGCGTAACCCAGCAGAAATACTTTGCTGAATCTTAAACCTTTGGGTGTACACTACGCAAAATTTTGTATTCATGTAAAAACTGTTGTTTTTTTTTGTTTCGTTGGAAAAATGTTTGACATAAAACAAATACGGAATTAAATATAATAAAAAATTGAATATACTACACATTAAAACTTGTAGTGCTGTGGAATGGCACATACTTTCTCGTACAAATTAATTTTGTAATCTCTTTAGTCTGACTAGCTTTTTTCCTTTTGCACTACCTTCTTCTTAGCTGCCATATATTCGTGCCTAAACAATATTTATTCACATTTTCTCATTCTTTCGATCCCCTAATAGTAGAACTGTTATCGCAAAATGAAACTTGGTTCTATACGCATATATTCATAGAACTATTGATGCTAAAATTGCGCGTTCTTTCTCACCTTTAGTAATGGTTATATGATACTATTTATGCCTTAATTTCTCTCAGAAGTAACACATCTCAGTCGTAACTTTTTGTAAAATTCGTTACAAATGGTGGAACATTTGAGGCAAAAACTAAATATTTTGAAGCACAATACAACACAAATTTGATAATTATTACTGCTTTTCATACAGCTAAATCATGTCATAGCAATTCATAGTATATTGGAAAACTACTAATATTTTCCAAAACTTCAACATGACGATATTTGAAAATCTGTTTTGGATGAACACATTTCATTAAGAAAAAATGTTTCTCTATAATTGAAGTTGTAGGAAGACGCCGAAAATTTCTTGTTTTTAAATTTTCGAAAAATTAGAATTTCAATGAACATGAAACATGCACCATTCTCTTACGCGTCCTTTACGATATCTAAGGTTTAAATTTAATAAAAAAAATGTTGTGCCGTTTTTAAAAAGAACGGTTTAAAGAAAATAAAAATTGCCTAGGTTTGACCCAAAATTTCGCAAAAAATACTCATGTTTTTGAAAAATTGACGTGACATGACAATATTTTTAGATCTGTTTTTCACGAACACATTTCATTTTGAAAAATGTTTAACTTCATAATTGTAGTTGTAAAAAGACACCAACATTTTTTTGAATTTTTTCAATTTTGTAAAAAGTAGAGTTTTCATCGAACATGAGACCTGCGCATAAATGTGAACATAAGACTATTATTTTAAATGTCCTCTACATTAACCAATAACAAAGTTTAATAAAAAACACTGAAGCAATTTTTTTGAACATTTGGAAATGTCCCAGGGGTTTCATGTAAAGTACCACCAAAATGAAAATATCGGTTTCAAATCCCAAAGACCGTGACATCAGCCAGATGGATTGGAGAATATCAATTTTGGAGAAAATCGGCTGAATGGGTTAGTCGCTAGCGTAGTTCACAGACAGACGGACAAATGTTTTGCCAACAATCGATTTTTCGGCATCAAGCACCCACAAAACTTGGATTATGGCTACAGCATGTATTAGAGAATTTTTTTCTCAATTTAGATTTTGGATTGATCCCCTTTTTTGTTTCCAAGGCCCTGTAATAAGAGTTTTTCAGCCGAAAATTGCCATTTTTTGCGTAGCATTAGATACCTTTTTCTCTACCGCGGTAACGGTAGCGAGAAAGTAAAAATTTGGTGCAATTTTGAGACAACGTCGTTTGAGCCTTTGTGGAAATGCTCAATCTTAAGGTAATTTTCACAGAAAAATTTGAGTTCTTTGAGAAACTTCATAAAAAAATCTTTTAGATGCGATTATACTCACAATCGCAATGTATAAAGAGGCCCGTAATGTAAATATTGACGACGTGGGAAACAGAGTTGAAAACATTTTTGTTTGTTGAACAAATTTTTTGGTTGTGTTTATAATTTTCGGTAATTTTGAAAATTCGGTAATTTCGGTAATTTTGAAAAATCTAAAGAATACATTGAAATAGCGTTAAAAGATTAAAAATATTCGAGCTTTTTTTTTAAATCTTGTTTTTAGTATTGCTCGAGTTTTACTCAACATATTTTTACGCTCAAATATTTTATGAAATACATGGCAGCTGGGAAGACGGTGGGGCACAACTGAAAAGCTAGATCTGCAGAATAGGAAACTAACGAATCTAACTAGAACGATAAAGCCTATGACATTCTGTAGCTTCACTAGTTTATTTCTGTGGCTGATGGCATAATATGTGTCTGTTCGTCCCTCTGTGTGTAAAGCTAGAGCCTAAACGGTTGAGATGCTTTTCTCCAAAAATTGATATTCCTCTATCGTAATGGCCGAACTCGAGACCCTGTGAATTTGAAACAAATATTTACATTTTTGGGAGTATTTTACATGAAACCTTCACATATAAAATGTTTACTCAAAAATGGACTTCAAATTTTTGATATTTTTTCATTGTCGCATTTTTTCAAACTCTCAGAATTTGCAAATATTGCAAAAATTCAAAATATTTTCGGTGTCATCCTACAACTAGAGTTTTGACGATCAATATTTTTTTGAATGAAATCTGTTCTTCAAATACAGTTTTTTTAAATAGTTATGTAGATTTTTCTAAAATTATAACTTACGCATAAATTTGTGTGAAATAGGGCAATTTGTAAAGTTCCACCGGCTCCAAATCATTTTTTCTTGATTAGAACAAAATACGCTTTTAAAAACAGTGCTGATTCCCTTTTCAGTTAATTTTGTGTATTTTCGAAATTTGTAAAATATCAACGTTGGAAAATTACAATATTGATATTTTTTCTTTAAAATGTGTTCTAAGAAATTAGATCTCTGAATAAGGTTATCTACAATTTTTCGAAACAACCAGTAGTTTTCGCCTAATTTTTGTTTAAGTTAGGAAAAGAAAAAAAATGTTCTCAAAGACGGTTCGATTTTTTCAATAGTTTCTTGAATATAGCAATGTTCTGGTGCAAGAATAATTTTTCGTGAACTCTCTGTATTTTCGAAAATTGTATAAAATTAGCATGGCAAAACAACAATATAGATTAAGGACCTTTTACTTAACAAAATTTATTTCTGAAAAACATATTTAAATCAGGTCATGTACTTTTTTTGAAAAAAAAAAGAAGTTTTGCCTAATTTTTGCAAATCTTTGAAATTACAAATTCGAATTTCATTTCAACAACCGTTACGAATGCGAAGAAGTACGTGCTGTTGTAGCATTAATCTAGTTATATTATATGTATGTTCATTAAAAACAGTAAAAACTCTATGTGACTTACGGGTGTTTTGCTCTGGCTATAATCGAGATCTACTTCACTGCAAGTAACAAAGTAGTATAGATATAGAATATTTATGGTTAATTAAAGTAGACATTTTTAGGGTCGCTTTTCAATTGCTCGGACTTATAGCTATCACTGTAACGTTTAACTTTGGGGTAACGATGGGCAACACATACTAACAGCATACACAAACATCCATGCCCGGTCGCGGGTCGGGATTCGAAACCGCGACTTTTCAAGCAAGACTATGGCTCGTCAGCCTTAGCGACCTCGGCTATCCAAGTCGGAAAGTGAATTTTATGTTTACTTCAATAGAGGTAAATTGCGTTCTTGCCATTTACGTCGGTCTACTGAATATTAGAATAATTGAAAAGCATTTGGAGTTTCGCAATTGTGTGTTATCTAATCCTAATTTACGTCAAATCAACTGTCTTCGTTATGCCCCGGCTTTCCCAAGGATAAATTGAAATCTTCGCGATTTTCCTTTCCCTTCCTCAAATTTAAATTTAAAGATAATACATAGAATTCTTCATCAACAATTGTCAACACATAATCATTAACAAAGTAATTGTAATCGTTTAGTTACTAAATGGTAATGCGTTAGGAATCATCCTAGTTGGATTGAACTGACTGATTGGTGTTTCCGAGTGTCTTATGATGTAGTAATTACTTCCGTACGTGTAGTGCATGTTCTCATCACGGAAGGTGGCGGTGTTATTCCCTCACTGGATGGTGAGATCCGGTGCCAAGCTATACGTCGGTTTGCTGCTTTTTCTCAACCAAGTAACTCCCACCAACGGGGCACCGCCCCAGCCGGGACAAACACCCGACCCGTTCTACCGGCATATGTAAAATGTAGTGTAGTGCATGTTAGTGTAAGTGTGTGTGTAAGGGGAGAGGATAGGACAAGGGAGAGGAAGGAAAGATCGCGCGCGGTTCGTGGCCCGTTTGTGATGGTACTGCTCCGGCATTCGCCTGGAGTTGTTCGGAGAAACCACGGAAAACTACCGATCAGAGCAGCTGGTATCTAGAGTTCTCCTCCAGACAGCAACTGAATCCGACCATTCTATGAAGCCTGTATAAAAACTTCCTGCCACCGCCGGGTCTCAAACAGTGGGACCTCCGAGTCGGAGCCACTACAGTCAATGATCTATCTAGTGTTAAAACTCCCGTTTTTGTCTGGATTTGGTTGGTTGGGTTGGTTTGTGATTCCGAGCGCGTCAACAGTTTTGGTCATTAGTCCCGTAAGTGTAGTGCATGTTTTTTTCTCGAGAGATGGCGATGATCTTCCCCCGCTGGATGGCGAGATCCGGCGCCGACCTACCGTCGGCTAGCGGGGTTTCTTCCTAACCGGGTCTCTCCTACCAGTGGGGCACCGCCCCAGCCGTGACAAGCTCTAAGCTCCAGACCTGTCTCCCGGAATATGTGGTAGTGTAGTGTATGTTAGTGTGTGTAGGGGAGAGGATAGGACAAGGAAGAGGGTCCGTTAGGGTACTGCTCCGGCAGGCATTCGTCTGGTGTAGATCGGAGAAACCACGGAAAACTACCGATCAGAACAGCCGGCCGCTAGAATTCTCCTCCAGACAGCGACTGTATTCGACCTAGCTGAAAAGGTAGGGTCGAAAATCCTGCCGCCCTCAGAAGTCGAACCTAGGACCTCCCGGTCAGAGGCGCTACAGTGACATCAGTTGATGCACTCAGCTACCGCTCCCGGTTTCCTCTAGGTGTAAAAGGTTAACCCATTATGGGCCGGAACTCTCTGGGTGGATGAAAAGCAACTATCTGACTGTTGACACTTTAAAATGACGTTTTAAGTGTGTCTCCATGTTTTTGAGTCAAAAAACGCCAATAGTTTTTGAGAAAAATGGCGTCTCATTTTTGGGACATTGGCCCATGCCGACTTCTATTTACCGGTACTGAAGTATCTACGCTATTGAAAAATTAGTATATCTTTGTTTCATAATTGGAAATGTTCTTTTTTATAAAAGCAAAATAGTTACAATAATGCTGTTTCAGTTAAAATTGGCTTCTACACATAAATAACTAGTGTTTCTACAGAATGGCACAGAATTTCTCTTATTATTTTTCTGCAAAATGGGGTATTTGTCTAACATCTTGTACATTGGATATTGTTAGTTTCATGTGGGAACTGAACTAATCTATTTTGATCTAAAAGTAGATTCTGGTGTGTCTGTGGGACGCTCTTCTATCAATATCCATTGTCAGTTTCAATGTCTTCTTACATCTTGTATTTCTCTGTTTTGAAAATAATATTTGCAGTATCTTCAACAGTCAGTTGATCAGGATCAGGAGAAATAATGGAGATACTAAAATAATTTTCCTCAAAATATTCATTTTTACTGACTTCATCTTCTAAAGAAATGACAGTTTCATCAATGGTGAACTCCTTTCCAAGAAACATAGTTCTGTTTCTGATTGAAAGATCACCCATCTTTTTGATAAGTAATTTCTAACGTTTCACTATGTATACTATAAGAATAAAATAAAAAATAAAATGTGAAAATGACGTTGAGCGGTATAAATCATTAAATTATTACCCATGGTATGAAATCTCACAGCATTATGCATTTATGCACTACGTAAAATAAGTTATCTTGCTTGTACAACAGCATGGTTTATTGCGGGTAGGCTAACTACATCCCGTCGATGTCCCAAAACTGGGACGCAGCACTTTACGCTCTCTGCAACTTACATCAGACCAAGCATCAGTTGAAATCAACAATGCAATGTATATTTACACTTAATACAAATATGGACCAGGGGCGGCAGCTCAGTGCTTCAACTGATGTCATTGCAGCGCCTCTAACCGGGAGGTCCTAGGCTCGAGTTCTGACGGCGGCAGAATTTTTGTCACTAGCTCTTCAGCTAGGTCGAATTCAGTCGCCGTCTGGAGGAGAATTCTAGCGCCCGGCTGCTCCCATCGGTAGTTCTCCGATCAACACCACGCGAATGCCGGAGCAGTACCCTTCCAAACAGGTCACGGACCGCGCGCGATCTGTCATTCCTCTTCGTTGTCCTAACCTCTCCCTTACACTTACACTAACATGCACCACACTATCACATATACCGGGAGACCGGTCGGGAGCTTAGAGCTTGTCCCGGCTGGGGCGGTGCCCCTCTGGTGGGAGAGTCCTGTTTAGGGGGAAACCCCACTAGCCGACGGTAGGTCGGCGCCGGATCTCGCCAACCAGCGTGGGAAGATCACCGCCATCTCCCGAGAAAAAAAACATGCACTACACTAACGGGACTAATGACCAAAGCAGTTGACGCGCCCGGAAACACGAAAAAATCAATCAATCAATCAAAAACAAATATGGAAAGTCTCTTAGAAGTGCATACCAGTCGCAGTATCTCTCAAAGACATTTCAATTTTACCAATATGTAATCGAAATATTCACAGTTTAAAAAAATATTTTTCAGAAAGTAACATTTCTACATGAAAAGTCGTTACATTGCCTGTTATAATGAAATATCTCCTATTATTTTGCAAAATTCCATAATATTCCAGAGTTAAATTTAAGATGTTTAAAGAACTAATAATGTCATTTTGTAGTTGTCGCTAATAATCTTTTGTAGTTGATGCGACATAATATAAATTTAATTTAATTTATTGAAGATGTTTAAATTTTTAAAAAGACGTCCCAAAAATAGGATGTTGTCCGATAATGGGTTTTATTTATTTAAGCCAAAAATAGTTAAAAACTCTGTATGACGTGCTATGGGGAGAAGTGAATTAAAAAGTGGTTAAGCGGTTAAAGACTGCCCTGCCTTAGACGGTTGATTGATTGATTTTTTCGTGTTTCCGGGCGCGTCAACTGCTTTTGTCATTAGTCCCGTTAGTGTAGTGCATGTTTTTCTCGGGTGATGGTGATCTTCCCCCGCTGGATGGCGACATCCGGCACCGACCTTCCGTCGGCTAGTGGGGTTTCCCTCTAACCAGGACTCTCCCACCAGCGGGGCACCGCCCAAACCGGAACAGGCTCTAAGCTCCCGACCGGTCTCCCGGAATATGTGGTAGTGTAGTGCATGTTAGTGTGTGTGTAAGGGGAGAGAATAGGACAAGGAAGAGGAAGGAAAGATCGCGCGCGGTCCGTGGCCCGTTTGGTAGGGTACTGCTCCGGCATTCGCCTGGTGTTGACCGGAGAAACCACGGAAAACTACCGATCAGAGCAGCCGGCCGCTAGAATTCTCCTCCAGACAGTGACTGAATTCGACCTAGCTGAAAAGCTAGTGTCGAAAATCCCGCCGCCGTCAGGACTCAAACCTAGGACCTCCCGGTCAGAGGCGCTGCAGTGACATCAGTTGATGCACTGAGCTACCGCTCCCGGTAGACGGTTGATATGAGCCCTGAGCCACCCCAGCCGTTGCCTAGTGGGGAAAAATCGTTGTGGAGCGCTCCGTGCGCCGTGGGCGGGGCGGCGGGGGCGAAGAAGTCGGCGCGTGCCCGGGGGCCGTCCATTATTGAGAGGCGCTGCATGATGCAGGCTGTTGTTGGGTGGAGGGGGGGGTGACATCGCGTGACCGGGGGACGGTCTCTCGGAGTGGGCGTGACTCCGGACTAACGAGGGCTAATAACAAGTCTTCGGATTTTTAGCCAAACGCCCATTAAACTCCTGTGATGAAGTCACGGCGACCCGTGACACACTGGAGGGACAAGTCGTAGGACTTCACTCGCCTCCCCCCCCCCCCACCAGAATTTTTTACGTAATAATGTGAACCTTAATATGCACATAATAATATAATAATAATAGTAATAATTTTAATTCAATAAACACTAGAAGTAATCGGATTTAGTGTTGTAAACATTCGTGTTATACGAGTATTATAAATGTACGTATCACCGTAATCCCTGGCCGGGACCGACGTTTTCTTCGTGTTACGGCGAAAGAGGTGTTAAGCGATTTCGTGCTAACGAGGGTTTACTGTAACAACAACAACAATATTAATAATAGTAATAATATTAATAATAATAATAATAATAATAATAATAATAATAATAATAATAATAATAATAATAATAATAATAATAATGAAATAAACTCTCATTAACACGAATTCCAAGGGACCAAGGTTCTCGGAGTTAGTGTTGTAAACATTTGTGTTATACGAGTATAATTAAAGTAAATAAATAGGCAAGGCAATGGTAAAATTCCAAGCTCAATGAAAAGAAGTTTGCAGGAATCACGTGGATGGCATGTTTTTCATTATTCGGATAATTTTCTTTCGCGATCTAAATGTCTGGGCACTAAAGGATGAGCTTTCCCATAATATTATGCCATGTCTAATGCGGGAATATACATTTGCAAATTACACGCAACGAGCTGTATGAAGTCTGACAGAATTAGAAAGAATTCTGAATGCATAACATAATGAGCTTAATTTTGTGTTTAATTCTGTTACATGTACATTCCATTTGAGGTTTGATTGAAGTGAGAAACCTAGAAATTTTGTTACCTTAATATCAGCTAATTGCATATTGTTCATTTTCAATGGAGCATGCGATTGCCGATTTGAAACGCAAAATTACATTGAGACAGCTTTTCCTTCGTTAACTATTAATTTGTTATTACAAAACCAATTTGAAACTTCTGAAATTGTACTATTTATTGTTTCTTTTTTGCAAAGAACATTCGTGTCATCGGCGAACAGAACTGTTCATCCATTTTTAATAGATTAGGGCATATAGTTTACGTACAACAGAAAGAGGATAGGTCCTACGATCGAACCGTGTGGGACCCCATGTTCAATTGGCAAAGAATTGGAAAGATAAGTAAATAATGTCCTTTCGTGCCAGTACGGTATTTCTACTCTTTGAGATCGATGTTTAAGGTACGAAGTTATCCAATCTAGGGCAATACCACGAATTCCATAAGTAGGTAATTTTGAGAGCAAGATGTTATGGTTAATAACGTCAAAAGCTTTCGAAAGATCTAAAAATATCTCAATGGGTTCTTCGTTTTGGTCCATTGATGAAGCAACATCTTTAAGAAAAGAAAAAATGGCAGTTTCCGTAGATTTTAATTTCCTGAAACCGTGTTGTATGAAAACGCTTCGTTTTTCCTAAGAAAAGTTTCGCATATTGAAAAGCCTCTCTAATATTTTTGAGAAAACTGACAAAAGAGAAATTGACCGGTAATTTTGAATTTCATTTTTGTTTCCTTTTTTAAAAAGTGGCTTAATTTTTGCTGTTTTGAAAATATCTGGAAATATTCCTGTGCACAAGGAAACATTAAAAATGTGAGTGATATAATGGCAGGTGCACTCGTTTTTAATAAACAATCCGGAAATTCATCTAAATCAGATGAATATTTATTTTTTAGTTTACTGACTATTCTGAGGATTTCTCTGGAAGAAGTTTCGTAAATAAACATCGTGCCGAAATTTTATTTAGAAGCATATAATGTTGAATTTTGTGGTTTAGTCCCTTCGTGAGATGAACCGCAATTATAGAAAAGTGTTGGTTGAAGATATTCGCAACTTTTTCTGGATTACTTGTTCTAAGAAAAATGCCTGATAGCAGACTATCAACACTAGCAGTGCACTACAGATGCAGAGGAAGAAGAGGTGTAGGAAGTCCCAGAAGAAAGTGGACAACAGAACAGGTTCTAGAACCTAGCCCTTGAAGTGCAGATGAAGAAGATAATATGAAACATTGAAAAAAAAAGTTGAAATATGAAGATATATGAGTTTTCCTTAAATATGTGATAAATATGTACTATACTTGGGTACAAGAACAGATATAGATAGGTCAGAAAAGTTTCAAATCATTTCAAAAAGTCTAATTCCAAAAACATTACAAAAGTTAGATGTTAACTAATAAACAAACAAGTGTGGAATGTTACATACAAATCCTAACCTAAGACTTGTGCTTCTAATTTTTAGCAGGAAATTATTATAAATCTAACTGGTTGTAATAAAGTCAGTAATGTTAAACGCAGAGTAGCTCTGGTAAATTCGTATCAACCAGAATGAAGAAATTAATTTTCTTAAACCAAAATTGCATTTTTTAAAAACTTCCTATTTAGACTTTTTAGAATCATAATTCACTTTAGTCTATTTACATTGACGTATTTGGTTCAGAAATGATTAAAACGTGTATATATATATATATATATATATATATATATATATATATATATATATATATATATATAGTTTAAGAAGTGAGGAATAAATGGGCCACAGTCTAAAAATCCGTACCCTCGTTATAAATAACTATAATTTTAAATTCAGCATAATAAATTAAACATTCATTATGAGCAATAAAACATTATTAACGAGCATTATTCCTTACAAAAAATTACTACATCTATGCCCCTCCCCTCTTGAATAATCTTAATTGCACCAACGCTTCGATTGCTTCTCTTCTGTCTCTGGGGCTCCGGGTTCGATTGATTAATTACTGATTTCGGGCGCCGAAACTGCTAAGGACATGAGTCCCGTAAGTTTAGTGCCTGCTTTTATCGCGTGAGGTAGCGGTGACTTTTTCCCCGATGGAAGGCGACATTCGTTACCCATTGGGGTTTTCCCCAATCTGCGATCTGCAACCAGCAGGGCACCGCCACAGACGGGACAAGCTCTAAGCTCCCGACCGGTTTCCCGGAATATGTGGTAGTGCAGTGCATGTTAGTGTAAGTGTGTGTGTAAGCGGAGAGGATAGGACTAGGAAGAGGAAGGAAAGAACGCGCACGGTATGTGGCCCGTTTGTTAGGGTACTGCTTCGGCATTCGTCTAGTGTTGATTAGTGCAACCACGGAAAACACTACCGAACAGAGCAGTTGGCCGCTAGAATCCTCCTCCAGACAGCGACAGAATTCGATCTAGCTGACAAGCCAGTGGTGAAAATTCTGCCTCAGTCGGCTCTCAAAACCTACGACCTCCAGATGAATCCGCATGGTATTTACGGTGGACAAAGGGGGTTAGCGGAAAAATTTCATGCTCCTCATGTTTCCCCTTTTCTACCCGTTCATTCACATCATAACATCATAAATACCAAACCATTCGTTCAGAGACCGGTATGGCTATTACGCTAGAAACTGACGTAATAAATATTTCTAGGAGTGGTTTCGCGACCAATGTTAATATCTTTGTATAGGATACGCTAGTAAAACAGTGCATTCTCGTAAATGGAGCCATTTGTACTTCAGTTTTATGGATTTCAGAAAGTTTTTTGATTCAACTAATCAGGAAGACCAGAAGAGGATGCACAGGACTGATGTCACTACAGCGCCTCTGACCGAGAGGTCCTAGGTTCGAGTCTTGATGGCGACAGGATTTTCGACAGTAGCTTGTCAGCTAAGTCGAGTCCAGTCGCTGACTGGAGGAGAATTCTAGCGGCAGGCTGCTCTGATCGGTAGCTTTTCGTGGTTTCTTCGAACCACACCAGGCGAATGCCGGAGCAGTACCCTAACAAACGGGCCACGGACCGCGCGCGACCTTTCCTCCCTCTTCCTTGTCCTATCCTCACTCTTTACTTACACACACTTACTTACATGCTTTACACTACCACATATTCCGGGAGACCGGTCGGGATCTTAGGTCTTGTCTCGGCTGGGGCGATACCCCGCTAGTGGGAGATACCTAGTTGTTGTGAAAAATCCTGCTAATCGACGGTAGGTCGGTGCTGGATCTCTCCATCTCGAGGGAAATCATCGCCATCTCCCGAGGAAAAAACATGCACTATACTTGCGGGAGTAATGACCTTAGACCTAATGTCCCGTTGACGCGCTCGGAATCACTAACAATTAATCAATCAATATCAGAGAGCTTTGGGGGCGAAAATTAAGTGAATTAGGCGTCACCTGTAAAGTTTTAAATGTGTTGCTCTGCAACACATTTAAATGCATGTACGGAAAAGTGCATTTTTGTGTCAAGTGTTGTGACGAAGTACCACGCAATAACTAAAATCGACCGTAGGATTAAGTCAGGATAGACCTTTCCGTAGATATTCTCTATTTTGTTTATAAACGATTTAATAAGAGGTGGACACATCACCCAGAAATTGATGGCCTGAAAATTCCGGGTTTACTGTATGAAGATGATTTAAATCTATGTTCGGAAACCATTGAGTGCTTACAGAGGAATTTAAACATCCTTGAAATGAAAAGTAAGTCATGGGTATATAAGTAAATATTCAAAAAACTAAAATTGTTTTCAAGAGTGTATTTATTTGGAGTTACAATGAGAAATGTTATTACGCACGAAATTAGCTTCATCGTGACCTACGTTCAATAACGCACCTTGGTGCAAAAGTATCCATAAACGGAAGACGGAATAGTCGCAGAAAAAGTATGCGCTCAAAGATAATGCAGTAAACCCTCATTAGCACGTACTCGCTCTACACGAATTTTACCGTTACTCAAACAAAACTTCGATCCCGGCAACGGTTTGCGGTAATACGAACATTTACAATACTCGGATAACTCGAGTTTTTATAACAGGAACACCGATTACTCGGTATCTTGGAATTCGTATTGATGAGGGTTTACTGTAGTTTGCGCAGTGTGCAGCGTGCGGGTTTTGCCTTTAAAGGTTTGTGAGACAATGTTTAAATCGTCATGTCTCCGGGCTATGAATTACGAGGCGGAGATCGGAGACATGGGCAGGTAAGATCGATCGGAAAGTGTCGAAACGGATTATTACAAATTAATTATTGACCTTCCCTATTTCCCAAGACTGATATTTCTTGGGTTTCCCAACATTTATTGATCAGATGTAAGATCCTTAGTTCCAGAAGAACCACACCTTATAAGGTCACCACATCTTATTTACCACATCTTATAAGGTCAGTATTTATTCCATCAAGTCCTGGTGCTTTTGTATGTTTCATTTGTCGTAGTGCTTCGTGCAGTTGTTTCAATGCAATGTCATCTCCTTGATACGGATCGTAGCTATCAATTTCTCTATTACTAGAATTGGGTGTTTGATCGTATTCTGGTTTTTGTTCCATTAGTTCCATCCATAATTCTTTGTAATGTTTTATCCAGTCCGTTTTTTACAGCGTACAGGTTTGCCCTACATCTTTCTGTTTTATTAAACGGTTTCGTCATTTGTATGTCTTACCTGCTACGTATATCGTGTTCTATGTTGGTTATTAATTTATCCCAGAATTATTGATGGGCTTCTCTTACTGCTTTTCTAGCATATTCTTGTTTTTCTTTATATTTCAAAGTAGCTTCTTCAGTTTTCTTTTTTAAATATTCTTTTAACATTTTGAATTTTTATTGGAGTTTCTATATCCTTGTTCCAATGTTTTAATCCTTTCTTTCTTCTAAATGTATTCTTTTTTCCTAATGCCTAACTTCCAGCTTCTATTACAATTTTTTTATGTGATTCCAATCATCGTTCAAAATCAAACTCAAAATCAAAATCAACGGAAACAGCTATATTTTCTTTTCTTAAAGATGTCGCCTCATCATTGGATCAAAAAGAGGCACCTATTGGATTATTTTTAGATCTCTCAAAAGCTTTTGACGTCATTGATCATGACATTTTACTTTCCAAATTACCTTCATATGGAATTCGTGGTATTGCTCTAGATTGGTTATGTTCGTATCTTAAACAACGATCTCAGAGAGTTGAAATACCTTACTGTAATGATGGAACATTACGTACGCACCTTTCCGACTCTTTGCCCGTTGCATGTGGAGTTCCTCAAGGATCGATTTTAGGCCCTATTCTGTTCCTACTTTACATAAACGATATGCCCTCGACAATTCGAAACGGAAGAACGGTTCTCTTTGCGGATGATACGAACATCCTTTGCAATAAAGAAACCGTAAATAGTACAATATCAGATGTTTCAAATTGGTTCCGAAATAACAAATTAATAGTAAACGAAAAGAAAACGGTTTTAATGCAGTTTTCCACATCAAATAAACAATTCTGTGCTCCATTGAAAATGAACAGTGTACCATTAACTGATGTTAAGGCAACAAAATTTTTAGGTCTCTCAATTCAGTCAAACCTTAAATGGACCGTCCATTTAAATGAATTGAACACAAAATTAAGTTCATTATGCTACGCGTTCAGAATTCTTGCAAATTCAGTCAGCCTTCATACTGCTCGTTGTGTATACTTCGCGAATGTTCATTCCCGCCTGAGATATGGCATAATATTCTGGGGAAATACATCTTATAGCTCCCAGACTTTTAGATTACAAAAACGAATTGAACGAATAATAACCAAATCCCACCCACGCGATTCATGTAAGCATCTCTTCATTAATCTAGAAATTCTACCATTACCGTGTCTTTTTATTTACGAATCAGTGGTTTTTGTAAAAAATGACTTGCTCAAGGGCGGGAATATTTTTTCAGAAAATGCCGAAGTCTATTACTATAACACTCGACGTAGAAATCATATTCATCAGGTGACAGTATCAACAGCTCATTACAAAAATTCACATACAATACATGTACATTATTTTACAACACTTTGCCAGATGACATTAAACGATTAAATTCAATAGAAAAGTTTAAATCACAAGTGAAATCGTTTCTGCTGCATAACTGTTTCTATACAATTAGAGACTATACTGAGCATCATAAGAAAAGTAACATTAATTGTAACAATGATAAATAATGCATTATTTACCATTTGGACTGTATAAATGAGTATAAACAACCTGTAACAACTATTGTACTACAGCTTCCGGGTCAATGACCCCCATCTCGATCAGGTTTTTCGTCGTTTCCCTGATCCATTGAGCAAATGCTGAGATGGCCCTTGTTTTGCTTCTTGACATAAATGTAACTTCATTTTCTGTGCACGTCTTCTAGAATTCAGTGGGAAATACAATTATTCAAATTATCGTTTCCATGTTGTTGCGGCAGGAAGTAATAAGAGCCAAAATGTATTGCTTATTTATCTTTGAAAATAGATTTTTTTACATGGGAGTTTTTTTGTTTTTTTTCTCCCTTTCAAAATTCAAAATTTATTGCTTGTTTATCCTTGAAAATAGATTTTATTACATGGGAGTTTTTTTTTCTCCCTTTCAAAAATTCAAATTTTAAGTAGTATATGACTTAGTGTAGGGATCACAGAATTTTGAAAATGTGCACACAATTCACTTTTCCCCGTAGCACGTCATACGCAGTTTTTAACTGTTTTTTGACGTAAAATAAATAAATAAATAAGTTTATAAATTCTGTAGTGGCAGGGGAGATCTTGAGGTAATCCACGATAAAATATCCGGGATATAAGAGGTATCAACCACAATAGTAGGCTATATAAATTTACTTAGCAGAAAATTCAGCCATACTCGTCTTTCGGGATTTTTTCCCCGATCATCAGTGGCTCTACAACATTAAAATTAAATTAACATATAAATAGCTACATCAACGAGGGAGTACATAATCTACTTGAACATTACAATTATATATTTAATTAGAGTACTTACCGGGGTAACATGGATTAAACACATTAATTATCCGTGGTAAACAGTCCTAGCATGGCGCCATTTTGTGATAAATACGTGGTTATTGAAGTAGCTATTCATATGTTAATTTGTGAATTGAATTTTAATATTGTAGAGCCACTGATGATGGGGAAAAACTTTCCGAAACACGTGCATGGCTGAATTTTCTGCAAAGTAAATTTATATTGCCTACTATTGTGGCTGATATCTTTTATATCCCGGATATTTTATCATCGTTTATATTTTATTCAGTTATTGTATTTTGTAAATGATATTCACGCCTTCGATAATTCAGCTATTTTATTGAATCATCCGGAAATAGAGACACATTGAAGGTTTTTTATTTTCGTTTTATTCTATTTTCGTCACTTTATTAATCATTAAGAATCGTTCTAGTAAATGTTTTGTTCGATTGTGTACATTAAAATTTCATTTAATGTTATATTATGTTTAACAGTTTTAATTTCTTTTATTATCAGTAATTTGTATAAAATAATGGAGTATTATATAAAATAAATTGGATCGTAATTTCCCCTTGTTCGTATTTGACTAGCGCAGTGGTAGTGGTAATGGTAGTGGTAGAGGGAACAATTGATTGACGTTAATACCTGAACTCAAGTTGTTGTGTGTTATATCTTGCTGCCGTGTGTTTTTCCTTTAAAACCGGCCAATTCTTTAGTTTGAAATGTGAAGTGAATCAGAGGAGGAGTTGTTGGCACCTTCAGAGAGAAGAGAAAAAGCGAAAATGGTGACCTCGGAATTGTTCACGGAAGAGCAAACTATTCACTGTAAAGCGAGCGGGACAGATGGCCCGAGTCTCGCCACGTAAAATAAGGCATTAACTAACTAATTTACATTAGTAATAGGTGGTCGTTTTGAAAGCATATACGGGAGACACCATAGTTATGTCAATCGTCAATGTAATTCTCAATTACTGACTTATTACTACCATTACTGAGTAATTACTGTATTTGTCAAGGCTTGTCACGTCGCAGTCAGTCAGTGCCTTTTATCCCTTCGGCCAGGGGCTTGACGCCGTTAGATCCCGGTTTTCCTGGCCGGTCACCCAACCAGGAACCCGCGAGTCTCGAATTCGCTTAACTTCCGTGACATCACGGAGCGTAGTAAACGAATTCGGCTAGTGGCGTGGGAATTTTAAATATAAAAGGCTCATCATGTGAATACTGGCACGGGCGCACCTGCCACAAGCCCGTGTCTTTCAAAATGTGTGGTAGTGTAGTACATGTTAGTGTAAGGGTGTGTAAGGGTGAGGATAGAATAAGGAAGAGGAAGGAAAAATCGCGCGCGGTCCATGGCTCGTTTGTTAGGGTACTGCTCCGGCCTTCTCCTGGCGTTGATCGGAAAAAATCTCGGAAAACTCCCTTTCAGAGCAGTCGGCCGCTAGAATTCTCCTCCGAGCAGCGGTTGAATACGACTTAGCTAGTGTCGAAAATCCTGCCACCACCGGGACTCGATTCGTAAGACCTCCTGGTCAGAGGTACTGCAGTGGCATCAGTCAATGCCCTGAGACAGCTAATCCGGTTGAACTGGATGAGAAGAAATGTGCAAGCCGATTTGTACGCTTACTATTCCCGACCTATTTCGTGAGCTCCCTTACCCTGGGTTTTAGAATTAAGTTAGTTTTTAATATTAATTTAAGCCGCCAAAATACAGATGTAAAAGTGCTATAGTACAGATTTATGTAATTGCAATGCCATCAGTGCCTGACTTTAACTTATGTGCGCCCTAGGGTGTCAAATGTTTTAGCGCCCTTTTAATTTGTTTTTTTTTTACATTAAAGCGATTTATAATATTTTGAATAAAAAATTGTTGTGCGGTATTTGTGACCGACGCAAATATTGTGTACATATAAATAATTGACTATAGGTATTCGTGTAAATAATTCTCGCCACGATATTGATTTAACAAATATACGATATTTTTGTATTCATTTCATTTGTATATATCAATAGATATATATTTGATTAATTCACACTTTCTTTTGTTACAGATATGGAAAGAAATGTTTCTTTAAAAAATATTCATACGCCAAATGAAATTTTGAATCCGCTGAAATTCGTCCGCCCCCAAAAATTGCGCGCCCCAGGCTGCAGCCTACTCAGCCTGTCCGGTTATCTGGCACTGAATGCCAATAAAAAGAAAATGAAATGAAACTATTTCTGATGAACACGACATCACTTCACAACAGATTTATTACATCGTGACGCACCTGATAGGGGTCAGAAGGCGATTTTGTACTATTCTGAATACGTATTCCAGGTGGATGATGTGCTATAAGTCGTTCTTTTTTTTTTTTATTGGTTATTTAAGGTCGCATCAACATCTTAGGTCATTAGCGACAACTATTGCTGTTAACGGTATGGTAACTATGAGGATGAAACGATATGGTGATGATAAGGGGTGAAAGGACGAACACAAATACAACCATGTCCGAGGCGGGACTCGAACCCGCGACCCTTCGGTCCGAGATCACTATGACACTACTGCCTTAGCGATCTCGGCCACCTGGCCGACTAAGTCGTTCTTTGTTATGCTATGCTTTTCCTTATCGTTTAGGCCAGCTGGGAGGGGAGGAGATTAACCAGCGAGTGATGAAAATAATCAGCGACAACTCTGAAAATAATGCAGCAGTCTCTAGACCACTTCCCGAGAGATACTTATCGACTGCTGCTTGACTCATCGCTCTCGACAACACTGCACGGAGTTCTCTTATCACTCACCTCTCTTTATAAAAGAGACGGTTCCAATTCAGTTACATTCAGTGAATCCAAGTTTCGTCCCCACTGGGAGTTTTTCAGCTCTTCGTTATCAAGGTAAATCTCATGGATATTTCTAGAATGTTACCTTAATGAAGCAAGCCGCATAGCGTGACAAAATCAAGGGAGATTTGGCAAAGTCAAATTAAACAAAACGAGTGACAAAAAGCTGGACTTTTGAAACTTGCCATGATTGTATCTACAATACATTATATTTAAAATCCTGAAATATGAGCGGGGGAACTGGAGGTAGGGGCCATTTAAAGTTGGTTTTTGTACTTTTTTCTGCATGTATCTCCATGACTAACAGACTTATCAAAACGTAAGCTCTATGCAAAATTAATGTAGACAAAATGTCATACAAAAAAGTTCATTTGAGATTTTTTGTAAAATTAACCTTTTTAAGTTATAGGCTCGACACTGTCTTGTTATGATAGGTTCAATGAATGGAAATAATTTTATTTTGTTCGCCATTAATCAACAACATATATTTACGCATTTTGCGCAAAAAACAGCAACATTTTACATCTTATCAAATATTAGTTATGCACATACTTGCGAGGTATCTGAGGTTGTTGGGTCCGATATTACCTCGGAAACGGAAATTGATAATCCATAGTGTATTTGATAAGGATCTCGTATAAATATTTAGTAAATAGTTGTATGCACTGTCAACATCTAAATTACATAAATATTATTCGAGGACAAATATCGTAAATGGAAAAGTCACGTTTACTACGTACATAGGACAACTAACATAGAGTGTCAACGACGAATGATTGATTGATTGATTGTTAGTGATTCCGGGCGCGTCAATTGCTAAGGTCATTAGTTCCGTAAGTTCCACATGTTTTCTTCCTCAGGAGGTGGCGGTGTTCTTCCCCCGCTAGATGGTGAGATCCGGAACTGACCCACCGTCAGGTAGTGGGGTTTTCCACCACAGATATCACTGCAGTTACCTCTGACCTCGATGTCTTAGGTTCGAGTGCCGATTGTGGCAGGATATTCGAGTCTAGCTTGTCAGCTAGGTCGAATTCAGTCGCTGTCTGGAGGAGAATTCTAGCAGCCGGCTGCCCTAATCGATTGTTTTCCGTGGTTTCTCCGATCAACACCAGGCGAATGCCGGAGCAGTACCCTAACAAATGGGTCACGGACCGCGCGCGCTTTTTTCTATCTCTTCGTTGTCCTAACCTCACCCCTTACTTACGCACGCTTTCACTGACATGCACCACACTACCACACATGCCGAAAGATCTGTCGGGAGCTTAGGGCTTGTCCCGATGCCCCACTGATGGGAGATACTCTGGTTGCGAAAAACCCCGCTAGCCAACAGCAGGTCGGCGTCGGATCTCAGAATCCAGCGGGGGAAGATCACAGCCACCTCCCAAGAAACATCTACTACACTTATGGGACTAATGACGTTAGTCGTTGACGCGCCCAGAATCACCAACAGTCAATGAATCAATCATTCGTCGTCGACCCTCCGTGTTAGTTCTCCTATGTATGCAGTAAACGTGATTATTCCATTTACGATATTTGTACGCGTACCAGAGGAAAAACTGCACTACACTTACGGAACCGACAACCTCAGAAATTGACGCGCCTGAAAAAACTAATCAATCAATCAATCATTCGTCATCAACCCTCTGTGTTAGTTGTCATATGCTCGCAGTAAACGTGATTATTCTAATTATAATTTCGGATTTGTACTACTTCCATTTTTATTTTTATATATTTCGATTTGGGATTTGATTCTATTACGGATTTGTACGCGTACCCGAGGAAAAACTGCACTACACTTACGGGAACGACGACCTTAGCAGTTGACGCGCCCGAAAAAACTAAACAATCAATCATTCGTCATCAACCCTCTGTGTTAGTTGTCCTTCTATGTACACAGTAAACGTGATAATTCTAATTGCGATTTCGGATTTGTACTATTTCGATTTTATTTTTATATATTTCGATTTGGGATTTGATTCGATTACGGATTTGTACGCGTACCCGAGGTAAACTGCAGTACACTTACGGGAACGACGACCTTAGCAGTTGACGCGCCCGAAAAAAACAACAAATCAATCATCAACAGTCAAACAAATCAATCAACAAAATCAATCAAACAACATCAACCAACAAATCAATCAAACAAATAAACAATCAACAATCAAACAATCACTCAATGTCCGTCCGCAGGAAATGGAGTCGCAGGTGGCGGAGTGGCTGCAGATGGCGCTGCTGGTGGCGGAGGCGGCGGCGCGACGGCAGCGCGCTCTGGCGGCGCCCAGCCAATTGGGCGAGGGCCTCTGCAACATGGCGGAGAAAGGCCGGCTGGACGAGGTGCGACGCTTGCTCGACGCCGGCGCCGACGTCAACTACACCAGCGTCGAAGGGTAACCACCATCACGGCCGGATCCCAGCCGATCATTTGGGGAGTAGATTTTTAAAGAGAAAGTAGAAATAGTTAACAAATATTCTTCATTGATTGATTTTTTTATGTTTCCGGGCGCGTCAACTGCTTTGGTCATTAGTGTAGTGCATGTTTTTTCTCGGGAGATGGTGGTGATTTTCCCCCACTGGATAGCGAGATCCGGCGCCGACCTACCGTCGGCTAGCGGGGTTTCCCCCTAACCAGGATTCTCCCACCAGCGGAGCACCGCCCCACCCGGGACAAGCTTTAGGCTCCCGACCGGTCTCCCGGAATATGTGGTAGTGTAGTGGATGTTACTGTATGTTGTGTGTGTATATAGTGTTTGTTTCATTTTTGTATGTGAATATTGTAATTAATTTATGTAAAAAATTTAAATTTTGTGATAAATTATATCGTAATATTTAAAAATTAGACTTTTCTTATGATTACGACAGATGGGAGGAATACTTTAAGGGATAAAATAATTCTTTTCAAATGAGATCATTTTATTTATCACATACCGGGAGCGGTAGCTCAGTGAATCAACTCATGTCACTGCAGCGCCTCTGACCGGGAGGTCCTAGGTTCGAGTCCTGACGGCGACAGGATTTTCGACTCTAGCTTTTCGAATTCAGTCGGTGTCTGGAGGAGAATTCTAACGGCCAGCTGCTCTGAACAGGTAGTTTTCCGTAGTTTCTCCGTTGAACACCAGGCGATTGCCGGAGCAGTACCCTAACAAATGGGCCACGGACCGCGCACGATCTTTCCTTCCTCTTCCTTGTCCTATCCTCTCCCCTCACACACACACACACACACTTACACTAACATGCACAACACTACCACATATTCCGGGAGATCGGTTGGGAGCTTAGATCTTGTCCCGGCTGGGGCGGTGCCCCGCTGGTGGGACAGTCCTGGTTGGGGGAAACCTCGCTAGCCGACAGTAGGTCGGCGCCGGATCTTGCCATCCTCGAGGAAAAAAACATGCACTACACTTACGGGTCTAATGACCAAAGCTGTTGACGCGCCCGGAATCGCTAACCAACCAACCAACCAAATTGAATTGCGCATGCGCAGATCGATAGTGCTTTCAATTGTTTTAGCGTTTGAGAGTGCAAATACTGTGATCGCGCTGCGAGCGACTTAATCTCAGAATCGACAGCGCACGTGAACGAATCTTACCACAAACTGCATGTCTACCCCGGTTGCCATTGATTAAAGCACGCGCAGTTCAATTTGGCTGGTTGGTTAGTGATTCCGGGCGCGTCAACAGCTTTGGTCATTAGTCATGGTGGAAGAACATGCGTGGGTTCCAGTGGCGAATTCTCCGATACACCGCTGGTATACCTAGTAATTGGAAGTGTATAATCAATATTTGTAAGTTTAGTAATCCTCTAAATAATTATTGATATTTGGAAAGCTTTAAATCAGATGAGAAAAAATAACTGTTTTGTTACCGAGAACCAGTCAGTCTTCCGCATCCATAAGCGCTATGAAGTGCGGTAGAGTGATAAGTTTCAAACAGTTCTTAATGTTGCCCAGGGAATTCGCTAGCGCAGGCGAAGGCACCGTATGCCAACCGCGATAACCTAGGGCTCCTCATGTTACATGGGTGGGGAGAGGGGAGGGTGCGGGTCGTGAAGGTCGGTAGGCACCGCAAAATATTGCTGTGTACAATCCTTCTCTGGTGGTTCGTAAGTAACGCTTTAAAATCTCAAGTTTTGTTTGTGAAAATGGAGTGTGTTAATGACCTAGAAGTTAGTGGTTTGCGTAATTGTCTTATAGAACAATTATTAAGGACGGAATTTCATAGTATTTGGATTTCAGAAAAGCTCAAAATAAAAGGCAACTGTAGAGGTAGCTTCCATAATGTGCGATATGCTTAAAATAATGTTCAGGATTCGCCACTGGCGGTTGCCTCCGGTGCACCGATTTTAGCTGGTTCTGCGCATCACCAG
Organism: Teleogryllus occipitalis; assembly: GCA_011170035.1. Classification (NCBI taxonomy): domain Eukaryota; kingdom Metazoa; phylum Arthropoda; class Insecta; order Orthoptera; family Gryllidae; genus Teleogryllus; species Teleogryllus occipitalis. The sequence goes on from BLKR01004736.1 coordinate 43,954, forward strand.
TTTGCGTCACGAACCACGTGACTACAGCTCGGTTACTTCGTTTGAAAAGCCACACCAGACGTTGGGCGCCATGTTTCATGGAGAGCCAGAAGTGTTGAGAAGCCTTTTGAATGTGGTACAGAGATTTCAACAGTAAGCAACCAAAACGAACACGAAGGTGTATAAGATGCAATATTTAAAAGAAATACTTCATAAATCTGTTTCAATGACAATGACAAGGTGATAATTTTGGTATCTGGCTGCATTTAAAATTCCCGCTAATATTGTGACGCAAACGGGTGTCTGAAGCTCATTGGCTGAAATCGGATCCGTTGTGCAAGAGCCCCCCTTGATTGAAGTTCAATTGCCTTCCGTAGGTACACTCCGCTGATGTCGGCCTGCTTGTTTTCCTTCGCCTGCCCTGAACCGAACCCTGACGTCGTGTCTTTGCTGCTGGCCAGAGGAGCTGACGTCACACTCATCGGTGCTGACGGCATGTCGGTGCTGCATCCGGCTGCTCTCCACGACAGCAGGGCCCGCTCTTTAGTTCTGCTTATCGACGCGGGAGCGCGCGTAAACGCCAGGGACGGCCACGGAAGAACCCCGTTGCACTACGCGGCCGCTCACAATAACCAGGAGGTTGTGCGCGCGCTGCTATCTGCCGGCGCCGACAAGCACCTCGCACCGTGGAGTGGAGAATGGGAGGACAAGACGCCGTTTGACATTGCCACAGCAGACGTCGTCAAAGAACTCCTTCGCCTATGAATCGGGTGTTGTCCGAACAATATCTTTGTGTACTGGACACCTAAGGGGCCATGGCACCACCTACTACTCGCACAATTTTTCTTGAACGATGACCTTGCTTCCCCCTCCCTTGAATAAAAACAGTTGAAGGCAAAAGCTCGCAGTGAGCACTAATGATAACATTCAAAGCGTTAAAACTTCGATGTGGCGAAACAGAAGCTAGTCAAAGGTAGTTGCTTTCATAGTCAAGAACTTCTGTTCAGCTTTATTATCATTATCTAAAGAAATGGCTGAGGCAGGTCCAAGTCTTTCAAGGGAGCCACCTAAAACTCCTGTCTAGTGTCCCTGCTGTTGCCTACCCAGAGCGATGACCTGGCCGCACACATAGCAGGTTTGACTTTGATTTTTCAGAGGTTGGCATTACTGTAAATACTCTAGTGGCCAACTTTGTAACTAAAACCCCCACTCCGCCCGCATTTCATCAATCCATCGTTCAAGAAAAGTTGCGTGAGTAGTACTCGGGCTGCAGACATGTGGTTGTGTGGTCATTCTTCCATCATATCACAGCAGCAGTAGTATACTTCGGTTTTTATAGCCTGGCGCGTCAAGGCCTGTCTTCACAATGGAATAAGCACGGCTTTTCCCGTCTTTCTCAGTCGTGTCGCTAGATGTCGCTTGATCTGCAGCGTGCTTCAACGCTACAAGTCGTTCCTGGAGACTTTCCTCTCGATCTTGAGGTCCACATTTTAGCTGCGAGATATGTCAATTGACACAATGGTAATACATATTTCTTTGATGGTAGTGAAATAGATTTAAGAGGTCAGCCATTTAATAGCGTTTTCCATTCGCCGCACTAGTGCGCACTCAGGGCAGCTTTCGTGTTTCATTCGACCGCTAGGGTGCACCAGTGCAAAGAACTGCGTGTTCCATTCGCACATCGACACGGACCCAGGGCGTACTAAACTGCACCGACGATCGCGTCAGTGCAGTCCAGTGCACCGGGCCATTGTGAGGTTAGGTACGGAAGTTATTCATGCTGATTTAGATTCGTGGTGAAATTGTGAAGGCAATTGAGGATCTTCTGTCACGCAGGAATACTTCGAATGATGGAGTATATTATGTTTTGCAAGAAATGTCTTAAAATAATGTTTGTGATTTACTCGAAGTTCGGAAAATCAGATTGTGTTTTCCAAAAATTTAACCTTGAATAACTTCATATTAACAAATTAGTGCTATTTAGGTACGTCTCAATTTTGAAACGCTAATAAAGTGAAAAGAAAAATAGTGACCCTTACAAAATCATTAAAATATATATGCCAAGAAATGTTTCTCGCACGTCCATACATATACTAGCGGAAATGTTCATGTTCATATTTTCATTGTTTTCAGTAATCAAACAATTCTACAGAAGCCTTTCGGTTCAAAATCTTGTGTACAATATCGATCACTGCCAAACCTCGAAAAATGAAATGACTCATACGCATTTGAAGTTTTCGTAATTTTTAAATAAACAAATCACACGTTAATAATTTATGAATTAAGAAGTAAGAATTACCAAAAGACTTCATAAAAACTATAACGACGATCATAATTCAAAAGTATTATTTTTCAAGTTCCATCAGTGTGACTGACCAAGAACAGCTGTGTATAATTTCACAAGCACTGACTCAGTTCCGGAATCCGTTTCATTCGTGGCTGCCCTTCACGCGTGTGGGGCAGCACTGTTGCGGAGCGATGACGTTTCTGCCCTGCACTAGGGTGGGTTTCAGTGCAACGAATGGAAAACGCTATAAGTTGTTATATTTAAACTCTGTGGCGGCGTGGCAAAAATAGTTGGAGAGTGGTGATACAGGAAGAGATGCTTTTGCGTTTCTTCCTCGGGTACAGTATAGAAGGGATTTTTGGCATTTTAAGCCGGATAGAGCGTTAACTCTTATCATCAGTGTACATGTGCCGTTTAAAGCCAAATTACTAATCGCGCACTTTTTCTTGATATTCCACAGCGACGGGTGCGGGGAAAGGCGGGTTCCGTCTATGTCACGACAGTGCACTGCTGCCAACTTCAACGACAGAAAACTCAGGGTAATAGCGCTTCTTGAAGTACATAACAATGAGGAACAAAGCAAGGTTTTTTAAAATTCTGAAGAAATAATTAATAGTTATAGAAACTATTGAGTAACAAGAAGGGGCACTGCATACACAGTCCGTTAGAAAGAGATTGAAAACTGAGAAACCCGCATTGTAAAGGACGAAGGTGGGCAGCACTGTAAACTAAGCCGTGACGTTCCGAGTGGAGCTCATATTTTCCAGCGGGCTGTGCTGGGCCGGGCTGAGCTAGAACTAGGGAGCTGGAGGATCAAGAAAACGTGCGCCCCTAGTACACACTTTTGGCCTAATTGATTCTCCCAACTGTGACTGCAGTGAGGAGACCGCTATTCACTTATTGTGTGAATGTCCAAAGTGGGCTAGGCTGCGGTTTATTTATTTATTTATTTTTCGTCAAAAAACAGTTGAAACTGCGTATGACGTGCTATGGGGAGAAGTGAATTCTGTGCACATTTTCAAAATTCTGTGATCCCTACTGAATCATATATTACATAAATTTTGAAAATTAAAGAAAACCCTCATGCAATAAAATCTATTTTCAAGGATAAATAAGCAATGAATTTTGGGCTCTTATCCATGATGTCCTTCGTCAAGGAATAAAGTTCGAGATAGAAACACGAAACGAAATTGAGCTGTCAATGGAATCCTTACCTAATATATTATCAATTGAAAGGACATACACGGAAATTGAAAATTTTGCAAATCAAATTATAATAGCCCAAAAGGAACAATAAATTCAAATAGAAGAGGAGAATGTAACTAAAGAAGAGATAACATCATCCCTAGAGCAGTACTCACAAAGCCACACTGTCTAAAATGAACGGAGGTAATTTATTGTAAATATTCAACAATTGATTATTATGTCAATATGGATTGTTTTCTATGGGTTTCATAATAATGAAAAATATATAAATTGCAAATATGTAATATGATAATTGTAAATATGTAAATATTTAAAAAAAAGTAGTGTTTGCATTATTTGTGGTTGAAATAAATACAATTTGTAAGTAATAATTTTCTCAAAAAACGCTCCAAATTTTTTCCTCATTTTTTAAATATATGATAATTAGATAATACAAGGAATACTTAAAAGAATGTCGCAGGGCTCATTTGTGTGGAACAATGAATTGTTTAAAGTTGCAAATTTACAAAGAATGTGAGTAAGTATGTGCTGTTATAGCTCCACTAGTTTCCCACAGCTTCACAATACTTTTTAAACTGCAAAGTAAGGCAGGGCTGTAAGCAATTGGTGTGAAAGCACAAATACTAATATACAGGCTAAAGGGATAGAGAGAGCAAGTACAAGCACCCCTTTGACCTGAATATCTGATGTAAATACAACTGAATGTTGCTGTAAGAAAATGGTAAGTCAGAAAAGAATTAGGAGCATTTTTGCAACTAATAGACGCACATCTAAATTAATAATCATACATTGTAGATTCGGTTATAGTGAACCTAAACCTCGGCTGTAAAAAATGAGTCCTGGACATTAATTACATCTCGTATGTTGTAGGCGAGTACAAAGGCCTTCGGAGAGTCGAACGGTGTTCCAGTAAAGCAAGAGGTGTTGGTGAATTGAAAGGTGTCATTGAAAGGTGTCAAAACTGCAATACGATACTTAGAGGCAGAGGACAATGCGGAATCAAGTATGGAGAGAGCACAGACTGAGGAAAAGAATTCAGAGAAATTGTAAATGAATAATGTACAAAGATAACAATTGAAAAAAAATTTTTTGAGGACAAATAAAGATATTGACATTTTCAGTTCGTGCCGATAATGAATATTGCTGTAACTTTATATTAATACAATCAATCATTGTGGAGAAATTCCATATCATTTTGACAACATCGGATGTAGTGAACCTATGAACCAAACATGTTAGATTCCAGAGCTTCACTATAACCGGAGTTGACTGTACTAACCCTTACTGCTCAGTGTGAGTTTTTTCGTACAAAAGACACAAATTTTTTACTTCTTTTGTACTAATTGAGGAATTTTATTTCATCCATAGACGTAGGCATCCAAAACAAAACATACGACCAAGCAGTGGCGGCTTGTAGGGTAGTGTCAGTGTGCTATGGCACCACCAACAAAAAGGAAGGAAAGGAAAATTTTCACCACAAATGTGTGTATAAAATATCGCTTCTTCAATATATTATTCTTTGTAGTAATTCATTTGAACGAGCGCGTGGTCATTCAATGCTCTATCAATATTCTCTCCAATCGCACAGGGCGTAATGCTATCTGTTGGCTTTCTCCTGAACCTCTGAGGCACCTACGAATTGGCACCATGACTGCCCATTTAACTCTGTATAAAGAACGCTGAATTGGTTTCTATGCATCTCTCTTGTATCACATGGTGTCAAGGTCGAAGTGGCACAGTAGTTCATGTTCTGCTCCACAGAGTGCGCCAATAGCACTATCTTCCTGGAGCAGATCTCTCGCTCACGATGACCCCGATGCCCTGGTGTTTCGTACATGGAGAGGCGGCGTACGCCGTGGGCGTAAGGCGAACTCAGGAAGCTGACGTCTTGAGATTACTGTGGGCGCTCAGGCTTTCAGACTGAGAATATTTATTTGCTCCTATAATTCTTACTTTGTTTTCGGTTTAATCTTCATTGTTATTTAATAAACACGGTCACTGAAAAATTAAATTTTGTTGGCCATGATTTTTATTTTAGAGATTACTAAATCACTTTTAAAACATCGCATCGATGTTTGAAAACATAGGTGGTTTTTGATCGATGCTTTATTAACATCAATGTTTTCATTTTGAACATCGTTAATTGGCAACATCGATGTTTTGTTATCGATGTCGCATTACTAACTGGCACCACCAAAAAAAATCCGTCCCGGCCGCCACTGCAACCAAGTTTTGGAACTCCTGCATGCTAGATGTCGATTCATCTGGGATCGATAATTGCAACACTGGGCAAGCGCTATACGCAAAAATTATTTTTGCCGTTGGTGCGTTAATTCCTCTTAAAAAACAGGTCCCTTTAAAATTATAGAGAGCAAGATTTTTTCTAATTATTCTTTGTCATAAAAAATAAATATTATATTTTAAGTCGACGTTCATAGTCATCGTTCACGTTCATCATTCATCAAAGACTATAAGAGTTAAGATTAATTGAAATAAATGTTATTAAATAAATGAAATTAAAGACATTTCTGCAGTGTGCAGTTTTAAAGGGTCCTGTTTCTTTAGACAAATAAAACAATAAGACTACGTAATTAAATAAAAAGCAGGGTCCCTCTTTTTTTTTTTTTTTTTTTTTTTTTTTTAACTTTTCGTCACGCAAACGACGTGGTTGCTGGTCAGTAGGGGCTCTTGCGCATCGTATCCGACTTCAGCCAATGAACATCAGACCCAGGTTTGCGTCACAATATTAGCGGGAATTTTAAATGCATCCAAATACCAAAATCACCTCGTCACAAGACACTGAAACAGATTTATTAAGAATTTCTTTTAAATATTGCATCTTGAACACCTTCATCGTGTTATTTTTTGTTGGTTACTGTTGAAAATTGTCATTTTGTAGCACTTTCAAAATGTTTCTCAACACTACTCGCTCTCCATGCAACATGGCGGCCGGCATATTGTCTGGTTTTTCAAACAAAGGGCCCGTGCTGTGGTCACGTGGTTCATGTCGCAGTTGGTGATGCGCAGAACCTGCTAAAATTGGTGCACCGGAGGAACCCACCCAAGTATTTTCATCGTGGGACCGGGAGCGTTGGCTCAGTGCATCAAATGATGTCACTGTAGTGCCTCTGACCGGGAGGTCCTAAGCTCACGTCCTGACGGTGGCAGGATTTTCGCCTCTAGCTTTTCAGCTAGGTCGAAATCAGTCGCTGTCTGGAGGAGAATTCTACCGACCGGCTGCTCTGATCGGTAGTTTTTCGTAGTATTTCCGATCAACATCAGGCGAATGCCGGAGCAGTACCCTATCAAACGGACCGCAAGCGATCTTTCCTTCCTCTTTCTTGATCTATCCTCACCCCTTATACAAACACACTAACATGCACTACAGTACCACACATGCTGGGAGACCGGTTGGGGACTTCGAAGGCTTTTCTTCGGAATTGGCCATTGTAGTCCTAGGCTGTTTCATTTTTTGATTAGGTCCTACCTTTCATTTCCTGAAATTGACAGTCGTATATTACGTGATCCACTGATTGTTCTCTTCTTGAACAGGGAACTTGTTGGATTGTCATTAATATCAGAACACTTGAACATGTTGGATTGTCATTAACTTTGAATCAGTGGTAGTACGTTGTTAATGGTCCATGCCCTGCCAGAACGGTACTGATTTTATTGCATATTGGAATTTCTATTGATAATCTGTCTTCTACTGTTGGGAAGAGTCTTTTGTTTTTGATCCTTTGTTGTTTCTTGCTATTGTTTTTCCCATTCATCTCAACTTTCTGCTTGTAATTGTTTTTAACTTCACTGATGGGTATTTTTCTGTAGCTTTCTTCTTGGCCAATGCTCTTCGCAGCCCTTTTTGCTAGCTGGTCTGCCATGTTATTATTGTGAGATTTTACCCATTTAGTATTAATTATCCAATTCTCTGCTTGTAGTTCTCTAATGTTTTATCCTATTTCTTGAATTACGTAGTCATGGTTTTTGGTCTGGTGAATAGCATTTACTACATTCATACTGTCTGTGTATAATATCAATGTTTTATCTATGTTATATTGTTTTTCTCTCATAATTTCTAGTGCTTTATAAATGGCATATTGTTCTGCTTGATTAACAGTGTATCTATTATTTAAGTTGCAGTCCCCTGTTAATTTGTGTCACTGTAAATAGATACTCCGGACCCCACTCCTTTTTCTTTCTTGCTTCCATCTGTAAATATTTCAAAACTGGAGCAATTGTCAGTTTCTTCCATTTGTATTCTTTGTGCTGGGTGGAGTCAGAATTTATATGATGTTGGTTTATCTGCATTGTCACTTTCTAGTGAGTTGTATATTTATGCTGTCTTCCTTGTTTTTATGACTATTGGTGTTAAACCTGTGATTATGTACAAAAACTTCTGAAGATGTGGTTCTTAATGCTTCTCCAATTTTGAAGTTTATTAGTCTCTGAACCCTTATATATTAAATCCGATTGTGCCTTAGATCAAGACCATCTACAATTCAATCTAAGCAAGACCATCTACATCTACAATTGTAGATGGTCTTGCTTAGATTCATTGCTTCAATCCATACTGGTGCACCATACAATAACAAGGGTAATATTGCTGCATTGTAAATAGTTTTTAATGCTCCGTGATTGAGACCCCTATTTTCTTTTGCAAATTTGGAGAGTATGTGGATTAGTTTGCGACATTTGTCACTTGCATATTCTATATGTTTTTTGAATGATAGTTTGTGATCAAATATTATGCCAAGATATTTCAATTGATTTACTTGTTCTCATTTGTTATTTCCGAGGAAGACTGAAATTTCTTTCTTTTCATTTCTTTTTATTTTAGATAGTAGCATTAATTTAGATTTCTGTTGATTAAATGTTATCTTGTTTTCTTTTGCCCATTTTTCTATTTTCACCATCTCTATATTAATGACGTTTTCTACCGCTGTTACTGTATTCCCTTTTGTTACCAGTATAAAATCATCTGCAAATGCATATGTGCTTGAATGTTTACTATATTTTATATTGAGTAGAGAATTGTATTGAATGTTCCAGAACCCTGGACCACAGCATGATCCTTTGGGACAGCCTCTGCTTATTTCTTTTCTGATTTTGAAGTTATTGGTTGTTAATGTGGCAGTTCTGTCACGTAGCTTTTTGCTAGACTATAGAGATTTTTAGAGCACTGCATTTCTCTAAATGAGTTTAGTATGCTGGGCCAAATGCTGCACGCTGCATCAAATGCTCCTTTAACATCTAGACTGACTATTCCTACTGTTAATTTGTTGTGGGATGCTTTCTGAATTTCTTCTTTAACAGCCATTGCAGCATCTATTGTACTTCTTTGTGGTGAGAATCTAAATAAGTTAGGGTCATCAATTCCTTAGAGTATTCATAATGCATGATTCTATTAATTAATATTTTTCTAATTTTTTTCCTATGTTCGACAGGCTAATTTACCTATATTTTGAAACTTCCATACTGTGTTCCTTTTCTGGTTTAATAATTGGAATGATCAGATTTCTTTTCCATATTTTAGGGATGCATTCACTATTTAAACATTTATTATATAGTGTTGTTATAAATTGAGGGAATGATTGAACGATTAGCTGGAAGATCTTGGTGTGATGAAATCTTCCACTATTGCTGTCTTCGGATCTATTTTTTCTATAACAGTCCTTATTTCTTGTTGTGATAATGAGATTTCATTTTCTGTTTGGATGAGCTATAATATCAGTCATTGTTCTTCTTTGTGATGCTCAGTGTCTTGCCATTTTTCATCGGTGAGGTTGAGGGTGTTAATCATGTACTGCATGGTTTCTTCTAAACTCCCCATATGTTATCCATCTGGTTTTCTAAGTGAGGCAAAGGACTTGTTTTTTCTTATTTTACCTCTAGCAATTTTATATACTATGTTACAAGGATTTGTCAAGAGGATTCCATTGCAGTGTTACTTCCAGGAGTTGATTTTTTCTTTTTAAAATAACGTTTGATGTTTTCTTTTTTGTTGAAGGTAACATGTTTTATATACTTCTCTCTGTTCATTATTTTGTCTGGTTTCCTGGAATCTTCTTCAGAGAGCATTTGTTAATTTTCTCATTGCTGTTAGTTCCTTCATCCACCAAGGAACTGTTCTGTTTTTGAGATTTTGTATTGCCTTGCTCCAGGTGTGAAAAGATTATTTACAATCTATAATTAAGTGATTGAAAGTTTTTCACTATTGTTTCAATATTGTCTCCTTTTACATTCGCTGATAAATTTTTGTCTCGTTTCTCAGTATTTTGTCCCTGACTCTCTTCACTAATTTGTTGAGAGACATAGTTAATTGTTCATCAAATTTTGGTATATTGATATATATACACACACACACACATACACACACACACACACACACACACACACACACACACACACACACACACACACACACACACACACACACACACACACACAGAGACAGAGACGGAGAGACACGGAAAGTGACAGAGAGAGACAGAGAGACACAGAGAGACAGAGAAAGAGAGAGGAAAAGAGAGAGAGAAAAAAGGAGAGAGAGAGAGAGAGAGAGAGAGAGAGAGAGAGAGAGAGAGAGAGAGAGAGAGAGAGAGAGAGAGAGAGAGAGAGAGAGAGAGAGAGCGACAGCAGAATTTGTTGGCATATTCTAAAACACCAAAGGTCAAATTTGTAATTTTTCTTTCAAATTACAAAAATTGCACAGAAAATATTTATTTATTTATTTATTTAGTCAAAAACAGTTAAAAACTGTATATGACGTATGAGGGAGAAAATCATCTGCGCATGCTTTCTTGAGTTTCAGAATCACTTCCCAATAATTTCACTATTAATAGTTGAAAAATAATAATAATAATAATAAAAACAAATTTTAAAAAGCGAGAGATTAACATTTCAAAAACTAGATATTTTCGTTGCCAAATTATAGAAAACTTATTTTTAACGGTAAAGGAACGAACAGATTTGATTTTTCTGTATTGTTAACAAAATAGAAACTCACCCTAAGCTCTACTACCACTACAAGCAAAAGTAAAGTTCAACAAAACATGCACATAGTGAAGCTACATTTACGTCCAGAAGCAAATCAAGGGGCCATCTCAGCATTTGCTCAATGGATCAGGGAAACTGGACAAAAACCTGATCGAGATGGGATATTTGAGAACAAAAAATTTGTTCTAAATTACCCTGCAGTTTTTCTACAAATCGTGTTGATTATTTCTAATATTGCTAATCTAGTTTCTTCCATGGCCAATACCAGTAGAGGTGACTTGTGAAGGGGGGGGTGGGTCAGCCTGTTCTTCCTGTAATATTTAGGTCACTACATACTTCAAAATTTAATTACATCTTGATTATAAATGTTAGGGCAGATTTGTTCCTTGGATCACTTTCTAATTCATCTAATAAATCACATTATTCTGTACTTAATTTATTTAAGTGAACAAATCTTAAAGCCCATGCCTTTAAACTTTTTCTTATAATTTTTCTAAATTTATATTGCTGTATTTAAAGACCTGTATCAAGATTCAAGGTACATGACACTTATGTATCATGGATAAATCTATTTCTATAATTTAGGTCACAAGTAAATTCAATTTTTTATCATTGAAAAACCTTTGATTCACTATCACAGTAATGGAAATGTTTGAGCACAACACTGCAATGTAAATATGAATAGTTATTCAAACAGTATCGGTTTATTTAACATTTGCAATGAAAAATCTACTGTGGTTTAAGGATTTTTTGTAAGGCCTTTTTCATGCAGATAAAAACTTTTCATCCAGTGTAAAAGACCAAAATGTCTGTTTTATGATTCCTAATTGTCAAAGAAATCTTTAACATTGAATCTGTTGACGCTTTTAGACCTAGATAATGACATAGCTTCAGGCTTCCTAATTGACAAGTCTCTAGAATGGTTTAAAAAAAGAGATTTATCAATTGTTCTCCAGTGATTTTCCCTTCATTCCAATTTTTTGTATTTCTCAACTGCAACTGCAAATTTGTAGGCAAGCATACAAATCTCATTTTTTCTTAGTCCATATTGCATTTATGCATTAGTGTGAATATAATGCTTTAAACATGTTTCTTTTTTACTATTAATCACTTTGAATATTAGAGCTGTATTTTTCCCTCCTGAAGCTTTGAATGAAAGAATGAAGTTGACTTATCAATGTTGTAAATTTTATATTATACACTTCGCATGATTCTGTAATTGACAGACTTTCACATAGAGATGCACAAACAGTATTTTTTAATACCTACAGATCAACAAGACCCTCATATTGTTGATTGTGTTTTAATACAATAAAAACAACTATTAGCCTAATATACTTTAGAGCAGTGAGCCTCGGTACAACAAGCCTTTCCAATCGAAGATAAAAAACTTGCGTGTTGAAGTAATATGGGCTCCAAAACTTACAGGAAATGTTTAAATCTACAAAGTGACATGTAGTTTCACTCACCACCAAATAGATATACAATAGGTGTATGTTTGTAGTGATATTTAATAAAAATAAAAATACTGAACTAAAATATTTACTTCATTTGCTTGAAATTCAATTTTTGCACTTCCTCTAACAAAGTTCCTGATCTGTTCTTTAACAAATTCTCATGGCCCTACGTGCTGATTATACAGAGTGTCCAGAGTGCAAACAACAAAAGTTTGAAAATAAGCTCTCATGACAGTTTTAAGCGTATTTTGTCTAACCAATATCTCGAATGTCTGAGCTGTCATGAGCACTCAACAGTTAGTTTGAAAATATAGTTTCTATGCAGAAATTTGCATTTCCTAAACATATAAACACTTCAGAAACATAAGAATAGTTTATTATTTACAAAAGAAATGAATGTACTTGTTCACAAAGAAAAATTAACACGTTACAAAGCACCTAATTTACACAATTCAATTGCTTTATTATTTCTGTGTTTATTTTTCTTTGTGAACAAATATATTCATTTCTTTTGTAAATAATAAACAATTTACGTGTTTCTGAAGTGTTTATATGTTTCTGAAATGCAAATTTTTTTGCATAGAAAGTATTTTTTCAAAACATCTTTGGAGTGATAATTGCTGCTCAGCTATTAGAAATATCGAAGGAGTTTATTAGACAAAATATTCTTAAAATTGCTTAAGATCTTATTTTCAAAGTTTCGTCGTTTCCTCCCTGGATGTGCTAGATGTCTTGTAAATGTTTCTCTACTAGTTAGCAATACTGTAAAAAACTAAGAGATGATCTAAGGTACTTTGTCATGGAGATATGACACATTCCCCAATATAATTGTAAGATGATGTGCAATAGTTAATCGTTGAAAAAAGCAAATAATGAAATGATATTGTCCATATTACAAATAGTGCAGTGCTGTCAGTACTCTACATGAAGTACAATACTTCAACGATGATGATGCAATGTATGATACTTTATTGATGATGCGATTGCAATGATATACACCTAGGTCAAACAAATTGAAAATTAATAGTAAGGGTAGAGGAACAGATGTGTCCTAAAGAAATCTTCAAGCCTGCACACATCACTCAACCCATCATTAAGTTTGAATTTCACATTCTTTTGATGTAAAAAGAACTGACATTTTATATACTGAAAATAAATGATTGAATAAAAGAAGAATTCTTTTAGAGATGTAATTCACAATCAAAAGATTGAAGTCTTGTGGTGATAACAAAGATGCAGATGTACCTATTTTACATGTTTTGATTTTGAATCCTTTTTGGTTTGAGGTTTAGTCTCATTTCAGGTTGATAGGTTGGTGTATATGTGTTTGGTTATGTGCTTTGTTGATCATAATTGTTTATAATACATTGGAAGAGAATTCAAATTTTAACATGTCTGTTTGGTAATGTACAAACTGATTTTTTGTGTATGATGGTGATGTTTTAATTTTTAAGTTAAAAAAAATTGTTATGGATTCCCCATATTTTGCTTTATTTTAAATGATTGTGTTCTTTTTATCCTTTGGGGTGAAGGAGGCAATTGCAGATGAATGCGAAATATTTGCTGTCTGCATTAGAAAGTGGATGCAGTGATTTATTGGTCAACTTTGATACCTACTGAGGAAATTTAATACTGAGCATGTTGGCTGCTGTTCTCCTCCAGTTCTGATTTTGCAATTCTCAATAAGACTTTTAACCCATATCATCATTTAGTTGTTTCCAGTAATCCAAACTCTCTACCTGTAAAATAATAATTTTGTCCTTCTATGGATCCTGTAAAAATGGTGGCCAGTTATCTCTTCTGTTAATTTAATAAACCTTGGGAAAGAAATACTGGATATTGTATTACATTGTGTTTAAAACGAAAAAAAGAAAAGTCAGCATTTGTACAAGCATTCTGGGAGTAGTGGTGCTTTGGTTCGGATCTTCTCTAAAGCAATTAAATTTGAGGGTTATGGTGGACCATAATTTGAAGTGCAAGTTGACAAGTTTGGTTAATCAGAAAAAATCATATTGATTAGTAAAATATGCGATTATGACTGTGCAAGAAGTGTGTATATAATGGGTATTTTTATTTGTGTAAAAAGGGATGGTGCCAGTTGAAGATTCACTGGACAATAAATGAGAATTTGAAATTAAAAGGTGGACTCCTGTGAAAATTTTGTACAAGAATGTGGGGAATATTTGATTCACTGCAATAAATTGCTGAATGTGTTAAGATTTTAAAAGATCTACATCTTTTGGAATTATTAGCCCTTAATCAGGGTAATTCATTTGAGGTAGGAAATGTATTATATGGTATTGAAAGTGCACCAAATTTTTAAGTATAAAATTTTGTACTCGGATTCAATTATTAACACGTTGACTGCCACGAGGGTCATGGGTGGGCTGCTGATTTGACTATAGCACCATGAGGCTCACTGGTGGGTCCCAGCAATACTACTGGTGAGGGCAATGAGGGTCATGGATGGGTCTCACACCGATGTTTATTTCAAGGTCAGTGTCTTCCCAGACGGGCTTCAAATTCATTTAGTTGCAACTTTCTCCAATAGAGCGAAGCACAATTTATTATAGAATAAGTCTTAGTGTTCTAAATTACCACTTGTAGCAGCATTATTGTATTGTTTAGGATTTGTTCCTGGTATTTTGTTTTGTAGTTTTTTCTTCAATACAGTTCTGTTTCTTGCTAAAAAGCACTTAATATTTATGCATTTGCTTTTCCTTTGAAATATCCTGAATATCATTGAATTTGAATAAGTATGGACTCTTTAAAAAATTGTGGCCCACTGGTGACCTTCAGGTAAATATGTGTGTGCAGGGTCATGAGGGTCATATATAAGACATTTAATTTAATTTTTAAAACTATTTTTAGAAACATCTGGAAATGATTTCACCGATAAAGTAGAATAATTGTGAGGCCACCAGTGACCATATTCTTCTTTAGCCGATAGCCCCTAGATGTTATCCTTCATTGTGCCTTTGGCAGTCAATGGGTCAATATGTAATTTTTTCATATTTAAGTGTTCCAATGAATATGCACCTTTACCTATAGTATAAAGCTCACACCAATATTCTGAAAATAAGAGTTGCATTTAGCCTAACTTTATTTTGAATAAGTTTATCGTGGTACACTATTGCCTTCAAACAATTTGCTATGTTGTTTGTCACATATTATGAGATGAAATTTATTAAACGATCCAAAATTTCACTGCAAAAATCTTATTTAACTTTTTTAACATTTAACATACTTGCCAATAACTGGTGCCCTAAAAATTTTATAAATGAATGTATTTGAAGAACTGATAAAATTAAAATATGAACTATGCATTAGCATTAAGATGTGGCAGCTCATTTTCTACAGTAGTGTTACCATACTAGTCCAAATCTGAAAATAAAATCATGAGTGCCCTATTGAACATAGAGGTAGATCATATCTTCAAAAGGAAAAGGGATCCCATTGATCTTGTCTCCCTAAATAATACTATATATACAGTCAGACATGCATATATCACGAGAATCTATACACTGAATTTCTTCTGTCTTGAAAATTCCAATAAAAAATGTTCCTTTATTTTGAAAATTATTACTATATGTCAAATTTACTTTCTGAGTTGTTTCTAAAAAATAAAAACCAGTATGACTGGTTTGTTCAATTTGCAATGAGATAATTACTATGGAAAATATAACTTCCTTCTTGATATTTATTTATATATGTATAATTGAATAAACGTCTACAAAAATTAATGCATCTCCTAAATTGCATTCAGATTCAATATATGGCAGTCAGACTGTGTTTCAAATTTCCAGAACTAGAAATTAAAATAAAATTATGTAGCATCAGGAAATGTGCGATGTGTCTATGGCGTTGTTAGATTCCAAGAAACTCGGGAAAAATACAAAAACAATGAAACAGTATCAATTTTTACTAAAGAAGCTAATATTTCATGATTATTCTATCTATTCTCATACTGAGTGTATTACTGCTTATATCACAGCAAAAGTTATGCAAGAGCGAGGCTCCAAGGAAGAAGCCATTAAATACTTGTTATTTATGTGTTGGTTTATGAAATACTAACTCTCTTAATGTTTTTGGTATGTAAAGAACTGTTGTACTGTATAAACATACTATACTGTTATTTCTGTTTTTGTTAAAATATTTAAATTATTGCAGTGTTTTAGATGTTGTTGAGCAATGTGTGCGCTACTTTTTGGATAACCATTTTGTGTGGTTTTGTTCAGCAGCATTGTTGCCCCTATAGGCCACTAATCTACCAAATTATTTGTGCTGATTATGAGTTAGGATATGCGGGCACAAGCAAGGGTAAGGAGTTTCAGAACAGAAAAACAATTTACCTTACTTCACAAAATGTAATTACCAGACACACAGGTAACATATGTCACATCATGGACTGGGATAATGATTTGTATTTTGGATTGCGAGAATAATTCTTCCAATAGGTGCAATAATAATGTTTTCCATGCACACAACATTCTCAACACAATCAGTTTTCAAACAAACCCAGATACATTACACCTGACATGTAAGATCTAGTTGTGAAATGGTTAGCGATATTTTAAGTCACATTATGCTGCCTTTTGAATTCTTTGAGGCTGTTCATAATTACTAATTCATTATATTGGTAGATTATTATCTCAATTAAATTTATTTATTTAGCTGATTTGTGTATAGTGGAGTATTGATGTGGATTATTTCAGGGTGCAAATACTGTCAACCGTTTACATGATTGATCAGATTTGTACAGACAAATCTGGATTAGTATTTGTGAATTGGATAAGTTCCCTGAATTTATATTTGTCTCTATCTTCATCTATATCTTCATCAATTTATTTATTCCCAAACTAATTTTTATGTACTTCAAATTTTTGTTACCCTCCTCACATTCATTTAAATTGGGTTACACGAATGGGAGCAGAAATAGCAGGGAAAAATCTTAAAATGTTCAACTTTTTCTTTACAGCAACACATATTTACCCTGAAAAAGAACCTGGACCAAAACATTAGTGAAGAGTGACTTTTGTTTTCAATTAACTTATTATTTGTTTTATCAATTTATGTGTCTGATTAATTGGCCTAAAATGTTTTTTTATAACCAGCAGAGAGTAACATTTGTATAAATTTTGGAATGAAGTTGAAGTAAAATGTGTTGCCTCTAGCTTTACTTTTAGGCTATATAAATGTCTTTATGGATATGAATACTGGCAAGAACTTGTGCTAAATAATTTTGAACATTATTAACTCGCTTGTATTTCTATCTCTAAGCTAAGCTGTGGGGTGGCTCGTGAATTTCTTCTCTCTATTTGAAAAGCCTTGTTAAAACTTTTGTTTCTCTTTTGACTTGCTTTACCAATGCTTCAATGACTTATTAGTAGAGCCCGGAAGTTCAGGCATTTATTTTCCATAAAGTAGGCAGGCAAAAATAATTTTTACTAAAATAGGCATGAAAAAAGCATTTATTCTAGTTAAATTAGGGGTGCAGAAAGGTGTGTAAATAATTAAAAAACAGATACAAATGAATTATTGTAAAAAATTAATAATTAGAACAATCAAATTTTTATTCTAATTCTAAAATTTAAATTTGCTCTTAATATGCAAAGAAACAATCTTTTTATATTTAATCTTGATTAAATCCACATGACCATCCAGTATGATGGCTGTCAATTTGTTGTATTCGCGATGCTGTCTCTATAAAGTGATATTGTGGACTCCCTTTTAAATCTTCGAAATGGCATCTGTGAAAACAGAATAATATTCTTTGTTCTTCACATTTGTGTAATCGCCAGCTCTGAAAATGGTTTATCATACACGGGGAGCTATCCTTAAAAGGTATTTGAAGCCACTCTCAAAAGTAGAATGGGATTGTTTCTAAGCTCGTGAAGCCCATTGGCATCAATGAAAAAGAAGAAGGAGAAGAAGAAGGAGAGGAAAAAAAAAGAAGAAGAAAGAAAGAAAGAAAATTAACATAGCTTCTGCTTCCACAAAAAGACAGAATGTGACTATGCATTCATGTTGACAAAGTTTACAGGACATGCAGGGATCAGCATAGGCTGATCAGGCTGCATAGGCTGAAGCATATATTCAGCTTGATCGAGATCAATGAGGGTGATTCCTATTGTCAAAAGTAATGAAATAGTAACAATAACAAAAAGGCATTTTTCCAAACTTCCGGGCTCTACTTATCAGATTCAGCCTGTCAATTCACTTCATACTTGTAGTTACATTCTCCTAATAGTTTTATGGAAGTGTGTAACTGATTGTTTTCTTTTTGCTGTTTTAATTTAGTGTCTTGACTAAAGTTTTGGAAAATTCATAAATGAATTGTTTGTACTACAGTTATGTTTGTAATAACTAATATAAGTATAAAATAGGTCTTGCACGTATTTCCTGAGCTGGAATAAAATGTGTAGAATGTGCAATATTCAATAACTAGAGAGTTTCATAAAATCTTTATTAAACTCTGTAGTTATTGATTTGAATGACGTCTTGGCCTTTGATTTGAAGAGCAGGCCTTTGGGCCTGAGCGTCACCACAAATACAGACAATTTTTAATATTATTATTATTTCTCTTATTTCACTCCAATGGAGGCCAACATCTTACTTCGGGACTGTGTAGCCAAAGGACGTAAGATTTCTGTTTGACATCTTGCCCATCTACTCTCCCAGTTCTCTTCGGACAATACTGCAGGTGTCCAAGATCACGGACTTCTGAATGGAAATGTACACATCACGGTGCAAATCTGAGATGCTAATACTGCTGTTCAGTGTGTTGGGGATTTCACCTGTAGCGCCAATAACAACTGGTACCACTATGACTTTTGCCATACCCCACATAGATTTGATTTCATCTGCCAATGGCAGGTATTTGTTAATTTTTTCCGTGTGTGTTTTCTTCAGATTGGCTGGTAGAGGGACTGCAATATCAATGATAAAGGTTTTCTTTTCAGTCTTTAAAACCAGTACAATATCCGGGATGTTGTTCGGAATTTGTTTATCTGTTAGTATTGGGCGGTTCCAGTAAAGTTTGCAGTCCTCATCCTCTCTTATGGGTGGCGGTTCATAAGAGTAGTATGGCGCCTGCTTCTCATCTCCAAAATACTTTAGCCTGAGAGCCTGGAGTAATATCTTGGCCACACCATTATGCCTGTCAAGATATTGTTTTGGCGCTAAAACTGAGCATCCAGAAATAATGTGATCGATCCCTTCCTCTTTTTGGCCACACATTCTGCAGTTGGCATTTTGTATGTTTTCACGCATGATGTACTTGCAGTAAGCTCACGTTGCGATTACCTGATCTTGAATCGCAATTATGAAGCCTTCCGTTTCCGCAAACAGGTTGCCAGTTTGCAGGTAAGCCAAAGAATCTTGCAGATTTATTTCAGTGTTTTCTAATGTGTTTCTGTAACGGCCGTGGAGGGCTTTACTCCTCCATCTTTCTAGTTGTTCACATGCACTTCACTAATGAGAATTAGGTGTCTAGAAATTTTTATAATAAAAAATAAATTATTATGTAACATTCAATTTGATTATTTTTGTGATGGATAATATTGTGTACTTTTTATATAATTCGACAAAACATGGGTAAATAGTCACCTACACTTAAAAGTAGCCTGAATAAATGTATTTTTTTGGATTTTTCAAAAATGTGTATACCAAATAAATAGACATTCAAATAATATTTTCTGAATTGAACTTCGTCTGTCTCAATCACCAAAAAGATTATGAGTGAGCCTTTTCTTACTCATAAGTACATGTGCTTTAAATAATGTCATATAAAGTCTCGAAAACACATTTTTCTGTGAAAATGAGCTCAAAATTCCGGATTTTAAGTAACTCTCAAAAAACATTTTCTCAAAAACGCCTCCAAATTTTTTCTTCAAACTTTTCGTACATATAGTACTAATTGCACTGTTTAATACAACGTATAATGTATTTTCAGGTGTTCTCTCGTTTTTTAAAAAAATACACTAATGTATTTTTTTTTTTTTTTTGGAAATATCTCTCACGCCGTTAATATGTGTTTTCAGCGATTTTTTTAACACTCTTACATTTAAGAGATAAAAGTGCCTTATACGGCATTTAAATACAGTCTTACGAAAACTCAAAATTTTTCGGCGAAAAAGTTCTTACGATTTCGCATTTGCAGTGAAGCTTAAATTTAACGCTTTTAAAAAAGAACAGCTCCAAATTTTTTAATGAAAATTACAATTTAGGACGATGTTTTTACTCTTCTTTAATATTCGGTATATTATAAATAAAGTAATATTTCGGTTCTACTATTAGGAAACCGAAAATTTGAGAAAGTTAAAAAAAATGGCCTTGGGCGGCGGTAGATGGCAGCTGACAATGGTATGTGGCAAGTCCGAATTGCTAGCCCAGACCAAAGAAAATAGAAAACAAATGATAGAAAGTCTGTGCCATCCTGTAAGTTACTAGTCACTTTCTCGTATACGTACTGGTACTCGTATAAGGTGCAATATACGAAGTATAGAGAAAGTTACGTAATGCTGCGGAAAATCGATTTCGTAATTTCAATGGAAATACCCTTTTTGTGGTACCTGATATCAAAAAAGTATATTTTTTCAATATGTCTGTCCGTCCGTCTGTCTGTCCATCTGTCCGTTTATGAACACCGCTAGCTCCTACATCACACGAAAGATTTTTTCCAAAATTGGATATTCTCCGGTCAATCTGACTCGAATCCAAGCTTTGCAATTTAGAAAAACATTCTTTAAAATTTGGAGGTACTTTACTGGAAACCCCTCGGACATTTTCAAAAAATTCCTCATAAATGGATCCATCTTTTTTCATTAAGTTTTAGTGGTAATTGAACTCTTTAAGAGGACATAATTGTTATTTAGGTATCAAGGGCGTTAAGAAGTTGTTTTTGCCCCAAGGGCAACTTCCAAACCCGAGGGCCTCTGGCGAATTATAATAGTCATTTGTCAATATGACGACAGATAAACAAAACAGAGTGTGTATCTAATTACTATTGCATAACCGTTATTGGACTGATATTTTCATACAAAATGAAAGAATATTGTGAAGTTCCTGCGGAAATTCTCGCAAAAGCTAAGAAAACTACGGACAATGGTTACCAGTAAAATCTCGTAAAATACAGAGTGTTTCAAAATGAATAGCGGGGTTTTAAAGTGTTATAATATTTATTACATCAGGCTTGCAGACGCGGGTGATATATCAAATGATAGAGGAACTCAAACAGTTTTACATAATAGCCTACAAGTGTTCAATGTGAGCACCCTTCGTTACTCGGCACACGTCAAGACGATATGCGAGTTCTTCCCAAACTTTGGTTAGTGTCTCATTAGTAATTGTCGCAACAGCTGTTTCAATCCTGTTCCTTAATTCGGGAAGGTTGGCTGGCATTGGAGGCACATACACTCGATCCTTAATAAACCCCCAAAGATAGAAATCACACGGCGTTAGGTCGGGTGACCGTGGAGGCCATGGGAAACAAGCGCTATCATTAGGCCCCTTACGGCCAATCCAGCGGTCGGGTACTGTGAGGTTAAGCCAATCGCGTACCTCGTTATGCCAGTGAGGCGGCGCACCATCTTGCTGAAAGATGAAGTTCTCTGGTTCATCCTGTGTCAGTTGAGGGAAGAGCCATAGCTGTAGAGTATCCAGATAAGAGTGACCAGTTACAGTTGCTTCACCAAAAAAGAAAGGACCATAAACTTTCTGTCGGGATATGGCACAAAAAACATTCAATTTAGGTGAGTCTCGTTGCACTTGTACCATCATGCGGAGATTTTGTGAACCCCAAATCCGAACATTATGGGTGTTTACTTGACCACTAAGGTGGAAGGTCGATTCATCACTGAATACGACAAGATCCAGAACATTTTCATTGTCATTCAACAACATGTCGTTAGCAAAGTTGGCACGTAAAACATGGTCAGTAGGCTTCAGAGCCTGTAACAACTGCAAACGATAAGGACGTAGTTGCAAGCGTCGCCGCAAAACTCTCCAAACAGTCGTCACAGGAACTGCTAATTCACGACTAGCCTTCCGAACGGATTTCATAGGGCTACGCGTGAACGAATTACGCACTTGCTCAACGCTCTCTTCACTAGTTCTTGGTCGTCTCGTACTCTTGCCTTTACAAAGGCAGCCAGTGTCTTCAAACTGATGATACCATCTACGAATATTGTTATCACCTGGAGGATCACAACCGAACTTAATCCGGAACGCACGTTGCACAGTAACAACAGATTCCGTCTTTGCAAACTGTAAAACACAAAACGCTTTCTGTTCTTTAGTCGCCATCTTTGCTACAAGCGCTTTCTATCGGATTGCGGCGGAAACATTCCGCATTGATGCCAAGAAACAAAACTGTTTGAGTTTCTCTTTCATTTGATATATCCCTTGTGGCTGTAAGTTTGATGTAATAAATATTATAACACACTAAAACCCCGCTATTCATTTTGAAACACCCTGTATATGAAAATGTTTATGGTGTATTTGGAGTTATATAACAGTGTAAATTGCGGTGATGAAACGGTGCATTTAGGTTATTTGCTTCTATTGCCAAAAGTTATTTATATGTCATAACACCAAAAAATATTTCGAGAACATTAGCCGATGTGCCTTATACATCTTATTACTACGAGTAATGGCTATGTACCCAAGAAGTACATACTATGTCTTAAAAAAAGAGGTGATACGTAACAGTGAATTGTGAGTGACTGATGGCAATTGTATATTCACGGGAACATTCCAAAATTACAATTTTCATATCAATTAAACAATTTAAGGTTCATAACAAGTTATTTAACTTATATTAGCATTATTCCATTTATTTACTATTGTATTCGCTTGCATCGTACATTTAATAAATCGAATTTTTAAAAATGTATGTGTTGTGTTGGTATTAGAGCGGGCCATAAAGTACTCAAAAGGCCCGAAGGCATAAAAAATCAGGAAGGCCCGCAAGGGTATTAACAATACCGTTGCGTGTTTTGAGGTCCGTAAATACACAGCAATGAACTAGTAAACCATAAAAGTAATTTTCTTGTATTCTATTGTTTTCTCAAAAATTACACAAATGTAATTGTTTAGAAATATCTCTCACGCCGTTAATACGCATATTTCCAGTAATTTGTGAACACTTGCATTTGTGAGTGAAAGTGTTTCAAATGACTTCGAATGAAGTTTTTAAAAAACTCAAAAAGTATTCTGTGAAGAAGAGCTTTAAATTTGTATTTACAGAAACGCTGAAACGCAATTTTCTTACAAACGGCTCCATTTTTTAAAATGAAAATTGCCACAAAGCACGAGGTTTTACTCTTTTTAATATTCTTAAAGTAATATTAAAAATGAGATAAAAAGAGCTCCTACTTATTCCACTGCCGGTTTCACCAACAGCCGAGTAAAGTGAAGAGTAGTTACTCGAGAGTAAGCATTACTCCACGATAGTTACTCTCGAGTAAAATATAAGCGTTTCACCACGCTTCTGGAGGGTTATGTTACTCTAGAGTACATACTCCCCAATTTACTCCGCGTACCTGCTGAACACGCAATTTTTCATACACAGTAGAGAGTGATTCAAGAGGCCGTGAACGAGAGTAACACTGTGAACCATTGCGGACCAACGGGAACCTCTGGTTATTTCCTTACATTTCAGATTTGGAAGTTCTTTGCGTCGTCTTGCTCTTAGTTTTGTGTGGTTATTTGAGATAGCGTAGCTTATTTCTTAGTTTTTGTATCTTTATTTCTTAATATTACTTAGTCTAGGTTTTCGAATGTATATTATTACCAACTAGGACGAAAATGTCTAGTTTTTCAAATGTTGTTAACCTCGCGCTTTTAAAAGAAATATTTGTTTGTTTTATTTTTTAACTTTTATTCATCTTTCAACTATTAGTTATAGTTAAAACGTTGGGAAGGGATTCTGGAACTCAAGAAAACGTACGCAGATGATCTCCCCCATACGTTCTCTTATTATTATTACCATTTATTACTGTTTTTGATTAAATAAATAAGTACTTATTGTTCTTATTTTTCCTTTTCTTGTCATATATATACTTTATTTCGAATCCACATCGGTGAAAAATAAATTTACAAAGTCCTCCACAGTTCATAATGTACCCGATGAGTTTTACTTCACAAATAAAATACGTACTTGCACGATTTAAATGATTTTTAATAGAATATCCTATTTTGATTTTGATTCTGGACTGATTGCCTGTAAATGGGTACCTACAATTCAGAAATAATAGTTTATGAAATAATTCTACTACTTGAATATATTTTTTATATTTATTTTTTAGTATGCAAATTATTTCGCTTCAATTCTTCAAAATAGAAGAGCTGATAATTTGGTCAAACATAACCTCGTCACAAAATCTCGATCGTCATAATTGGGAAACCAATCCATTCTCTCCTACACCTATCTTTGTCTTCGCATTACAGGATAATATTCCGAATCATCGCCGGAATCATCTTCAAATACCATCATTCGCAATCGTCGAGCCATAACAACACGTCGCAGGTACACGCACGTTGAAAACTAAGCTTACTCCGCATTTTACTCGACGGATCTTCGCCGTGTAAAGTTACTCTCGAATTTACTCTCGTGTATGCGATTTACACTCGAGTAAAGTGTTGGTGAAACGCTCCCAGAAGATACTCTCGTGTAAACGTGATTTACTCCAGAGTAAACTCTAAAAATATTTTTTGTGTTTGAATTTAGGTTTGGAAAAATATAAAAAAATATTTTCCTGATAGTATAAATTGTCTTTTTATATATCATATTTTTCAGTCAGATAAAATAATAGAGTTAAGTTACCGAAAATTAATAAAATAAAAAAAACACGTTTTTGGCTGTAGAGGGATGTGGGTGGTGGGACGGGGGCTAAGAAACCTTTCAAAAATATAATTTTTATGTTAGAATTATAATTCAATCACTCATGTATCATTTGGTTTAGAGGAACTTTTTACCATCTTATCGGGGGGGGGGGGGTACCGTTTAGTTCCCCTGAAGCCAAACCAATTTGAACATGAAACATGAACATGAACCAATTTGAAAAAGAAATATTTGTCTAATTCAAATGGAATATTTTATTTGAAAAACAATAAATAAGTATAATTAATATAAGTAACATTTTGTACAGATATAAGGGCCATGCAATTCAAAAACAAAACTTTTTTCATTTGTAATTTAATCAAACGATACAAAATATTTTGCAGATGAACAGTTTTATTTATTTCAATTTTTACATTTGTGGCATTACTAATAAGTATAAAGGAAAATAATTTTATAAAAATGAAACTTTTTATTTTCTAGCCCTTACTTCCTAAGAAGAAAAAGTATTGTAATTGTGTTCCGGAGAAAAGTGAATTTTGGAGAGAAAAACTCTTATTTCTAGGCCCTGGAAACAAAAAAAAATGGATAAACTTCGTTCCTATACGTAGTAAATTACACCCTCAAATAGTGTAAAGAACGCTTAAAAGAATATTGCAGGTTTCATTTTCGTTGAAATATCTGATTTTTCGAAAATTGCATAAATTTGAAATTGTTTTTGAAGTCTTCCAACAACTACAATATTTAAGTTAAGAGATTTTTTCGTTAATGAAATCTGTTTTTTAAAAACAGATCTTGCAATTAGGTCATGTACAATTTTTCGAAAATATGGGTAGTTTTCTCATAATGTTGCGTAAGGTAATAGTTGCTTGTAAGCCGTGTACACCGCGATGCAATACAATGTTCTTTATTTGATCTCGAACAGAGGCGTATGTACGGTATGGGAAACATGGCAAGAGCCGTGGCCGTCACTCACAAGGGGCGCTATTTAGCTTTCGACATTCACGAAAAAAAGTTGAGTGTATTATTTTTCAATTGTGGAATTAAACTATACACAAAGGATGAAATGTAATAAACTTTTTAAGCAATGTAGCCATGTTCATCAATTGAGATAATTACTCCCTTAACTTGGTTGCCGTACACGCAACATAGGAAGGTGTATTAATAGTCACATTTTTTGGAACTCTTGAAGCTCTATGAGTTCTTTTCAGTATCTACAACACGCAGGGAGCAATTAAAAAATGCCGTGCCTATGGTTCTTAAGTAGAAATCTCAGATATAGTGCATTGGTACAAGATGTGAAACCTTTAAACAACTTCCTCAGCAAAATTCTTGAAGTTCTCCAAAAACATGATTGATAACTCAAACCAGACCAGTGACACACGAAGTGATGCTCGACAATTGTACATTCGTATTTTAGCTTTCGACTTTCTAATTTTACTGGAATTTTGGAATGAAGTTCATATTAAAATTGATCGTGTACAAACGAGACTTCAAAATTGAAAACAATGAATTTTCACGATGAAGCTCTTGATTTAAAAGCTCTTCAAAATAAGTTTTATGATGAAAGGGAAGTATTGGTGTATTAATTGCACGACGATCAAGACGAAAGAAACTAGTGGTGCTACAGCATGGCACAGACTTTCTCGTA
Source organism: Teleogryllus occipitalis (assembly GCA_011170035.1). Classification (NCBI taxonomy): domain Eukaryota; kingdom Metazoa; phylum Arthropoda; class Insecta; order Orthoptera; family Gryllidae; genus Teleogryllus; species Teleogryllus occipitalis. Next base: position 70,371 of record BLKR01004736.1, read on the forward strand.
CCAGTTAGTTTTCTAATTTCTTTGGTCTGGGCTAGATTTTCGGACTTGGCACATTCTCTTGCCAGCTATCATTTACTGCTGCCCAAAGTACATATTTTTGAAATTTTCTCATTTTTATAATGGTAGTAATTTTTCTGATTTTTATAATAGTTTTTCTGTTTTATAATAGTAGAACCAAAATATTACTTTAAGAATATTATAGAAGAATAAAACCTCATCTTACAAGGAAATTTTCGTAGAAAAATATGGAGTCGTTTTTAAGAAAATGTCGTTTAAACATAACTGTAAATGCGAAACTTGAAGCTTCTTTCAGCAGAAATCCTTTGAGTTTTCAAAAACATTTACTAGAAATCAGAAGCACTTCCACTCACAACAGCAATAATGGATACAAATCGCTGGAAATATGCAAATATTGGTGATATTAAAAAAATTTACATTTATGAAATTTTTGAAAAAACAAAAGAACAGAGCAGAATGGCGTTTATGTCACCTTATAGAGTATATTTAGCACTATATATTACAACGAGATAGACATGTAATTCAAGCACGTTGATTGTTACCAAAAGTTCTTCTTCTTTTGCAAGCATTTCGTTCCTTTGCGTCTCCTTGATCCATCCATCTTTTCTTTGATCTTCCTATATTCTGTTTGCCTCTTGGTTTATATTCCAGAATTTGTTTCGGTATTCATGTGTTCTCTATTCTGTCATGTGGTCTCTTAATCCTTTCCTGTATTCGACAATTTTTCCACTTAGATTAAAAATTACTAGGTAGTTACGGATCTCTTCATTAGGAATCCTGTCTTTCCTTGTGACACCAATACAACCCCTTAAAATCTCTTTCCGAAAGTCTGAATCCTACTTCTAATTTTTGTATCTATGGTCCAGATTTCACATCTATTTAGCTCACAAGGTACTGCTAAGGTTTTATAAAATTTCATGATTGTATCTTTCCTGTGTGCCTTTGTGTTGTCCTGTGTTCCTTTCGTTGTACACAGACGGACGGACAGACGGACAGTCGTTTAGCCCTCAATCGACTTTTCGGTATCAAGGACGCACAAAACCTTGATTCTGACTACACCACGTGTTAGAGGATTTTTTTTCTATATTTAGCAACTAGATTTATTCACTTTTTCGTTACCAGGGCCCGGCAATAAGAGTTTTTGTGTCGAAAATTCGCCATTTTCCTGCGCACGATTACAGTACTTTCTCTTCTTACATTTGTAAGTGCAAGAATGTAAAAAATTGTAATGTTTTCGTATTTGAGAGTATCACGGTTGTATATGTATAAGTAATTAAGAATTCTTATTGATAGTTGTCATTTGAGTTTATGTAGCAATGTATATAAATTTATTTTTGTAAATGTTTATTAAGTAGATAACATATTTTTAAAATACAAACATTTTTATCATTGCACTTTTGCAACGAATGTAAATAAAAATTAATAAACATGAATTGTTGTTTTATCTTAAGTATCTCAATTCCTAAAATAAAATTAAAAAATGAAATTCTTTTTGAGATAAATTGTTAATGAAACTTTCTAAAAATAATCAGAATCTTATTTAGACTAATGTATACCAGCTAAAACAAAGAAGAACTCAAATTTGAAGTAACCTGACAGAGGCGCAAATACTACGCTTGCCATGGGAGTCTGGATTCCTAGATTCGCTCCTGATCTTGAGTTTAATCTGGAATCTGGTTTTAAATGACCTCCTCCCCCAATGATGATAATCGTCTCGGTGTGCTGTATGTCGGTTACTCCTCTTTCACACACATCTTCATTTGGACATCGGTTTTCTTGGTCTTATTTGGAGTGCTACCAACTCTTCAATATTTCCTTTTCTTATGATGCTCTGAATGTTCAGTTCCGGCTTATCTGATATACCAATACATATAAGATGAGCCTCAAGTTTCTATTATGTGATGGCAACTCCGTTTCTATTTATCAAAACCTCGGCTATCCAGAAGATTGTTTCCAGTCACCTCGCTGTTTCATAGTGTCTCACAAAACAACGTAAATATCTGTCACAAATGCAATAACATCGATTTCAACAGAAGTTGTGAAATAGTCTTGTGAAAAGACGTAGTTCTTCCCAAATCCAGTTAAAATTACATCAATTCTTTGGAGCACAGGAGCTTTCATAGAGTCGTAAATTTATTTTTGCAACAATTTGAGTTGACTACCGCAGGCGATAAGTGCTTTAACTTCTTGGTTACACAGCTGAACATTTTTGAACTTATTAAAATTACACTTCGAACCATTGATTGCGGTCATGGCTTAATTTTCGTTTCGTTTTTTTCTCTTTTGCACATTCACCTGGGACACGGCTGAACTCATGCCAATTAAAGCAGTTACTCCTCTTGTGTTTATGCTTGCATTCGCTTGACGTATGACCGGAGCCACCGCAATTAAAACATCACAGCCCAGCATCTCCCGATGGGTCTTTGGTCTTCGAAGTGTTTGAGTTTTTCATATCCTTTTGGTTGATATTTTGGAGCGGCTGTTGTAGTTCTGTTTGTTCGTCATCGGCGGTGATTTTAATGCGATCTTGTAGTACCTCATTGTTTCCTTGAACTCTTTAATGGTATTCGCTCCATAAAGTAGAAGTTTCGTTTCTGTGTCATTGTAGCTACTGTCAATCACGCACTGGAACAAAGAGTCATCGCCTCGGCTTGCAATCTCTTTCAACACCAGAAAGTATTCAGTAAGGTTTCTTCTCACATTTTTCTTCGTCCAAAGAGTAGTGTATGGATTTCCACAACTCTCGCTTTCACATCAAATTCGTCTCTGAAGGCCATGACGTGAAACCTTTGTCTCACTGGATAAAAAGCTTTGCTAAACCTTCAAGAGATTTCGCGAAAACGAACGTCTGCAGTTGGTTCAGCTTCATTAACACTGCTGACTGTTCAACATCTGAAATAATGTTTTTATTGGATATCCTTTGTCGCCCTTAAACGGTCTCAAGGCGTCCTCCATATCCCGAAACGTCAACGCAAAACTTTGTTGATGACGCGAAGACACTGACTGCCCCTCCCTCTCGATGCCTGAACCGGAACTTTCGTCTATGTTCTTTTTTTTTTTTTTCGAAATTTAGCTGTGACATCTCTTAATTTCTGTGCTGTTTCATGATCACCTTTACTGATCATCATCGGATTTTTCGTCTTCTTTTTCTTATTTCTCGTTTTTTTTGTCATCAACGATTTTCAATACTAATTCAGTGGGAATGGTCAAATAGTAACAGATTTCAGAGATCATTTCGCCTTTTGTCCCAGTATCAGTGCACAAGGTATTACAAATAGCACTGTTATCTGCTTCTGAAAATGAATCTTGAATTAATTTTATTTTCAGTTCATAACCTTTAGATTCTACATCGAAAGTGAACCCCGAAGTTCTTTCAAGCGTTTTCGAGTTTTTCTGTCCATTGGCACTGTTTCCAAGACGAGGTTATGGTTACTTTAATGACTTTTATAGGTGCAGAGGTTATGTTTGCATTCACCCTCTGAATTCCGCCAGTATTCGTCATTTTTGGTTATTTTATTAGATTACTCATCCCCACATTAAGACTACCATAATAATATTGTTCAATATCAATGAAATCTTGAAGCACTGTCCAACTTGTTGACTCGTGTCCAAATGCTGCGTCCAATACAGCTTCCCCTTCTTTCTCACGAAACACACATCAAGATCTAACCATTGAATAATATCGTCCAGCCATGTCCATTTGTCGTTGAAAAAATTGAATTTTGCCTCCCTGAAGAATCGTCGTCGTAAATCACAGATGCCACCAAACCGCATGTCGTCTTTCTCGTAGACAAAAGCGGCCGAAACTTCGTCTCTAGTTCCCTAGAAAGTGGCGTAGGATGTTTCTTCTCTCCCGTAAAACTCAATCGTGGCTGAGCCCCCAGATTGAGGGAGGCGATATTAAAAAAGCAATAAGTATGTCCCTTTAAGTACAAAATGATATTCTTAATGAACAATAATGTAGAAGATATACATCGGCTCATTAACTGTACAGATACACTCAAAACACGTCTATTCTCTCTAACCATCCCACACGACTGTCTTCTTCCTTCTCGCCCAACAGCGTAACTCAAAAATGGAACTCAAAATTCAATTTTTTTGAGTTACGATACTTTTCTACTGGAGGTGCGAAATACTCTCATTCTCTCTGCCTCTCTCTGTCTCTCTTTCTCTCTCTCTCTCTCTCTCTCTCTCTCTATATATATATATATATATATATATATATATATATATATATATATACACACACACACACTTACCTTGAGCTCCTGCTTTGTACGAACATGACAAATTTCTAAGCCGAATAACATAAATCGAATTTATCTTTGAGATATGAAAATGGGACTGTGGATCGTCAATGGGGATAACAGTATTTTAAAAATCATGAATAATTAGTAAGGCATCTTTTGAAAACAAAACAAATTTATTAATAGCATGAGTATAGTTACAATCATAAAACTCCTTATTGCTCCTTATTGAATCACATGGAATAATGGGAATGCTATCATCAATTTTCTATCTTAATGAATTATTAATCAAATGTGCGTAACTACAGGTTTCGAATTCTTCACTATTCCCTGTCAAACCATCCTTGTGATCATGATCTTTGTATTAGTACACTAATCACACGTGTGAATTTATTTAACTGGAAAATACCATTTTTAACCAAACAGAAAAAGTAATCATAATTTTTATTGATAATACCCTTTATCATTAAAAGAAAGCAACATAAACATTGACATCCTTCAAAATACTCTGTGGCAATATAAGATACAAAAAAATCAACTTACAATTCATTACCAATTATACCAGCAAACATTTATAACACTTCCCTATATTGAATATTTCACCATGATTACCCCCTATACATGTAATTAGTCGCCCTCATTGTTTAATACGATTATCATCGCACTAATCGTACTTGTCATTCATGGTTATGTGCCGTCATCACTAATAATCTTACATCATTGCTTGTCTTTTCGCCTCCAAATTCTTCGTCCACCACGCTGGTGGGGCTCGGGAGACTCCGGCAATACTCGTGTTCGTCCGCTGTCCGTCTGTACGATAGATGGATGCGGGGGGGGCTCGTCCCTTCCGCTTTTTCCTCTCGTGGGCGACCACCTCCGCCAGATGGCGGTCTCCGCGATTATCATCCCCAAACACTGGGTCTCACCATCATGACATCTAGCCTTTTGTCTACCTCGCTAAAACTTTACTTATTGTCTAACGATTATTCCCGCAGGGGGGATCACGATGGCGTAGGTTGTCGTGGTTTCCGGTGGAGTGTCGTAGACGACCACCCGGACCCTGAGTCTCGCGGCGCCGCTCACGTCGTTAGCGTGAAAGTGCAGGCCGTGAGAAGGTGATGCTAAGCTCCTGGTAGTCGGGTTTGCCCGGGATCCCACTTTAAAGTCCGGCTGGAAATCCAGTAACCACCCGTCATGTTGCTCCGATACCGGCGTTACCCTCGTCGAGAGTTGGCGTTAAGCATTGGTGAGACGGGATGGGAGCTCCGAGCTGCCTGGACTCTAGTTGAGGTGGCCCCCAGTTGGGCTCTCGGATTCGTCGTGGCAGTGACCCGATACTCTGGGCATAGAGGAGGGAACTTGTGCCCGGCGCATGTGAGCGGTGCATTGTCGAGACTCCGGTACTAGGAGCTCTGAGCTAGCAGGGCGGCCCCTACCCAGGCATTGAATGGGGAGGTTGCCGTGAGGGCAAACTGGGTTCCAGCTTGATCCGGACGTCAGCCCGACGGCGATTTGCGTGTCGGTGGGGGGTGGGGATTAGAGTCCAAGGAGGCCAAGGTGCCCACCCCGGGGACTTGTCCCCAACACGAAGCAAAGAGTTGTAGTGTTATAGACCACATGGGGTTCCATGCATGCATGTCTAACGATATATCACTTTGTTCTTGTCCATGATAACGTTCACTCGTCCATACAATTCTGATTTAGGCATTCTCGCAATTACATTGCGTTTATCTTCACTGTGTTAAATTGCTTTACACCATTACTATTCAATAACCGTCATTGTTCTAAAGATCATGCATCATACCAGAGAATAATTGTCTATTATTCCTACATACGCACCATTACGTAGCCACGTGGCGCTTGTTCATTACTGTATTCACTCGTACACGTGTCCGATCATTTGTAACACATCAGTCTCGTTATCGAATCCCTTTATATTCCTGCGTACAACACACTCATAAAACAGCAATTTTTACGTCTTTCTTCCCAACACTCGTAATGCACCGGATTTAATTCTCACTACGTTGCACGCACCTCTGATATTCAGCGTCCTTCCTGCTCGCCACTCGGCGTCCAACTGCCTGTTCTTCAACGGCCGTCTCGTTGTTTCTCGTCCGAATCTCGCAGTAGACCCGGTCGCACACTAATCGCTCGGGCCAATCTATGATATTGTCTGTACTTTGTATTTTCTTATTAATCCAGAGACCATTGAACATTTCGAACATTAATAATGCACATTATTAGTAACATTTTTACAATGCTTAATGGCAACATTGACGTCTCAAATACCTTGGAAATCATTTGAATTTTATTGCTCTTGGAAGTTCCAGTGTTAGTTATTTCGTTCAGAACCCTTGAAGCTATTCTCTTTTTATGTTCTGACAAATCTTCTAAGTATCTTTCTGCTTTATTAGACATTCTGCCGCCGTGTCTTTTGACAGCCAACAGGTATGCTCCATAATCATCTAGCAATAATGCAGACGATCTCCAAAAACGGAGAAATATTTGATACTCCCTTTTCCAGTTATTATTTTTGCAGAAAAAACTGTTCAAACTCTTGTTGCATAGAATACTCAAGACAGTTTTTTCACACCTTCACCCTCCTTGTAATTTCACAAGTTCGCTGTCCGTAGAAATGTCGTTATCCGCTGTCGCAATTGCGTCGCATATCTCATACAGCATGTGCACTGAAAATACTCAAAGAGAAACACCATGAAAGCTGTCCCCATCCCTACACTCCACCCAATGAGCACCAACTGCAGTTGGCTCAACGACACTGGTGACATTTCTCGGTCGGGGTTTCTTTCGTTGAGATGATGCAAACTGAATATTGACGCCACCTTCTCTTTGTTATCGAAAATTATTTTCTTCTCTATTCCGCTTTGAAGCATCTTCAGTATAAGGTCATTGAACCTGTCCTTCAACGGCCAGTTCTTACGTACAATAAACGCCATATAGGACGGGGCAATAACGCGTTGTTCGATTCTGTGTAACAGAGAATAACCATTCGGCGAGTAAGGTGGGTAACGCTGAAACAATTGCAATACTATCTCTCCTTCAAGAATGGCAAACTTATCGTCTGGCCGTGGTAAATCAGAATATCCCCATATGAATTTAATTTTTCTCTTCAAAGCAAACACTGAAGGATCATCCTCCTCCACAATCTCTGTAAGTCTCTGAAATGTGTGCGGAAATGTATAAATACCATTAACATTATCAGCCACTTCCTTGATTGTCTGAAAACCATTTTGTCTATCCGGTGTAATCAAATTGCATACGAAGGAACTCCCTAAGATGTTCATAATCAGGAAATTAAAGAAACTGACAAAAACTAAAAATCGCTGATTTCGGGGGCCAAAGCAACCAGTGATAAACGTTGTCAATAAATTAAACACAATTCCACTTATTTTGCTCCTATACATACGTTGTAAAAGGACACCAAATGGAATGAGGCAGACAATACCAGCAATGAACATAGTGAATGCCATATGTGAAAATTCAAAAATACTTGGTTTATCTTGTTTAACTAAAAGGCAAAGATCGTGCTGCATATGAGGATGCAAGAAATCAACGTCCTTTGGACGTTCTCTTTGGATTACCATTGCCGCTCCATACATATCAATTTTACCAACAATAAGGTCCCTTATACCTCCTGAGGGCATTTTACTGGATAGCTCGTCTCGATACTCTACATTCACGCACCGTTCCAGATTGCCTGTGTGAGAAGCAAGGATATGCATTATTTCCGCTTCTGGACCAGAACGCGACCATTCAACAGTATCTAAACAATCTCCCGCGGATAGTACATTGGAACCCCAGTGTGGTATTCCGAATTTTACACTCTCGAGGGAAACTTTCCCGAATTCTCCGAAAGTAATGTTCTCTTCTTCACTTGTCAGTGTAACACGAAGTGTCGCATCAGTTCTATAATTTTGAAAAAGAAACAAACAGAAAAAAACACTTTTATAACTTATTACATTCATTGCTATTTTTGGTCTTATTAATAAAGTATGCAATTTCACACAAGTTTCCGGTAAGTATTTTTTCCTTTAGAAAAATAAACAGAGCTTAAGAGGAACCCAACTGTCTGTTCGAAAAACCACTAAACCCATGTCATGACTGAATATGTGTTTAATGAGACACGCTAACCAGGAGACTAAATAAATACACTTACGTTGATACGATCTTTTTGGACATGTGGTCTGGTATAAAATTTTCACTTTAATATATTTAAACTTTTTTGGTAATATCGATTATATCTTTTTTACTTTGCCGTATACATACTATTATTTATGAAAATTAGTATATAGTACGTCGTACGTTATACACGGTTTAGAGACATTTACTTTCTTCTGTAACGGAAAGTGCCTTATGTTCAACAGAAAAATTAGTTTTGCAGGTCCCTGATGAAGTAAAATTGGAATTTTATTGCTCATGTACTTAGTAAATTACTTTCTATAACACGCAGCGAAGTTACAATCCACGTTTTGCGTGTACTTGATACTGACAATTGGTTTTCAGTAAAACGTCTGTCTTCTTGCCGTACACGAAACTCACAAGCACTTCAACTATTAATAGGGTTTTGCCCTAAATTAATATTCTTCGACCGAGCTGACTCGACTCGAAGCATTGCGATTGTAAAATGAATCTTTGATTTTTTGAGGTACTTCAAATGAAGCCTCTGGAACATTCTGAACATTTTCAGTAATCACCCAATGACCACGAAGGATGTCTCTTTGTAGCATGGTGATTGAAGGAAGTAACCTCTCGTTCATTTTTTTTTTTTTTTAAACTGTAATTATCGTTGTTCAGCAAAAAATCTTTTTCTTTACACTTACGCTGATTTGGCAGCATCAAGATTGATTTCTATGAATTAACACGATTTCTACGAACTTAATTTTCATTTCTGAGCATCGTTAGATTTACAGTTCGAACTGCGTACACTGAACTCAATTTTGATACTGGAACGTTCTCGTATAGTCATTTATTAATTCAATTTGCCCTACGTTGAGCAAGCCATTTTGAAACGTTCTATCGTTATTGAAAATATGTCAAACTTTAAACAATTTAATTTTTTACAAATTTAAATTACAATTGTAATTTTTACAAATTCCCAACTCCAAATTTCTTGCGGGCTCCTCTGATCTGGGGTCAGCAGAACGCGAGGCCCTCCGCGACAACACACACAAAGTCAAGGGACAAACAGCCATGCCCAAGGCGGGACTCGAACCCTCGACCCTAATCGCTGAGTGAGTACTCGCTCTTAGCCACATCGGCCATCCAGGTCGGCTGAGTTCGATATTTACTTAATTAAATTTTGTCGTTTCATTTACAAATTTTGCTTTTGTGCAGTTACTTATGTTGGCATGCTACTTGATGGAAACATTAATTTCTTTCATTTACTAAGGCCTTTTAAATGTATATCTCTTATTTTCTTTACAAGAACTTCTTAAATTTGTTCGTTTGATGTCTTCCGCGGATATTACAATTCGTGAACTGTCTACAGACTGTGATGCTGCTGAAGAGTTTTACCACGAAGTATACTGAAATCCACCGGGAATATTCTGTTCTTGTATCTTGTGACAGAACTCAGAACGAAGCGGGTTTTCGCCACAAATAAAACATTCCCGACACGATTTTTGTTTTCCCGAAGCCCAAGCCATCGAGTCGCGCCCATACGGGTAATTGTGGGTCTCGCCGAGACATACGCACCATTCGGGATTATTGTCAACGCGTCTAGCAAAGCTAATCTCTACCCAAGCGCTGAGATCGCCATCCCTTACGTTTCCTGCTTACTGCTCTCCTACCTTATCTGTAACTTTTCTCTCTCTCTCTCTCTCTCTCTCTCTCTCTCTCTCTCTCTCTCTCTCTCTCTCTCTCTGTATATTGTGACGTTCGTGGCCCGGCCACAAACCCACAAGCACCCACACAACATCCGGCGTGTTCTAAGAAACATTTGTAAGAATGGAATGTTGATTGGAATGGAGTAGCAGATAGTACAAGAAGAAAAATAAGAAGTAGAAGGAGAAGAAGAAGAAGAGTATGGGGTAAGAGAAGAATTAGAAGAAAAAAACGTTAAGTAAAAGAAGAGGAGAATACGACATTTTTTGACATGGAAGCAGAAGTGGAGGAGACGGATCTAGTAGATGAAATAGAATTAACAATCTGCGACGAAGATGATGAAAACGATGGCAAAGATGGTGAAAAGGGAGTATAACAGTTTACTGATTGTGAAGCAAACGAAGAAATTACATTTGTGAAGAAAAGAAGAGTAATCTGGCGAAGAAATGGTTCCGTTAACCCTTCTATTGAAGAATATTTTCGGGCAGAAAATATTCTACGAATGTTTTGTGACGTGACGCCAGCCCCAGGTGTGGGCAGGCCCCACATTCATGAACGCATGACTTTGGAAGCCCCGCGCCTGTGGAAGACGCCGTTTCGTGGTTCTCGCACGCCCCTCCCCTCCCCCAGGCGGAGTTGTCGGCGGTGACTGACGGGGTGAGGGGTGAAAGAAAGCGGGGAAGCAGTGAGGGGAAAGGAGGGGAATGGAGTAGGAGGGAGGGCACCGGGAGAGTGCACCGAGGAGTGTCGGGAAAAGTCGCTGCCAGGGAGAGCGGCAGGTAGTAAGCGGTGGAAAGTGGAGGCAGAGAGAATAGGGATGTTAGAGCATTGGGCTTGCACGGTAGTTAGGTGTCTCGAAGAGTGTCGCGAGATAGTGAAAAGGGAACAGACGGAGAGGTGAAGAAGAGTTCTTGAAGTGTTACGGCCGGCGAGTTGGGGCAAACCGCCGAGTGGGGGGCATTATGGGGCGTCCGTTGGAGCGGCGCCCAGGCAGCGCTTGCTAGCGCACGGCCTTTCCGAGGACACGGTGGCGATCGACGGACTGTGGAAGGCGGCACGGCAGCGTTCCCGCAACGATAAGTCCCCGACGGATATACCGTGTTATGGGTTACAGGTTGTTTGACATTGTTGTGTTGAGGGCGCGGAGAGAGGACTGGATGAGCCGCGACTGCGAAACTGTAGTAGTGAATTCTGTAAATAGGACTGAATTTTGTTAGTTTTTTTGTTGTTTTGACATTGTTGTGCTGAGGTAGCGGAGAGAGGCCAATGAGCCGCGACTACGGAACTGTAGTAATGAGTTTTGTAAATAGAATTAAGTTTGTTTGTTTTGTGTTTGATGGGTTACAATTTGTGTGTTAGACAGAGAGGCCTCTCGTCGTTCACGGATGGTGATCTTTTTTTTTTTTTTATTGGTTATTTAAGGTCGCATCAACATCTTAGGTCATTAGCGACCACTATTGCTGTTATCGGTATGGTAACTATGTGAATGAAACGATATGGTGATTGATGATAAGGGGTGAAAGGACGAACACAAATACAACCATGCCCGAGGCGGGACTCGAACCCGCGACCCTTCGGTCCGAGATCACTACGACACTACTGCCTTAGCAATCTCGGCCACCGGGCCGGCGGTGATCTTTTGTAGGTGCTATTGCCAATTAAAAGACGTTCTGTTTTCTGTTTTACAAAAATCTGTACTTTGGTTTTCATTTCGAATGCGTGGGGGCAACCAGGAAAAGAACTCCGCCCCTCCCGGTCCCCGACTTCCGTCCCTGGAGGTCTCCAAAAGAAATTAGTGTACCTTGTCGACGGACGGCCCCGCGACGCGGACGGCGGACGCCATTTCGCCGCTCGCGCGCACCCCCCCTTCCGTCACAAGGGTATATATATATATATATATATATATATATATATATATATATATATATATTACATAACCATACGTTATAAGAGTACCGGCAGGTGGCTTACAAAAAAATATGACATACAAAATGGCATCGCATTTACAAAAAAAGTCAATATTTTCTGATAAACACGTAAAAAACCTGACACGATAACACTGCAAAGTTACTATCAATGAAAACAAATAAAATAAATATCAGAATTAAATCATGAAGTGAACCCCCAAAAGAAAATGACACGATAAAAATTGTCTTCTTTTGTTCAGATTAATCTTGCATGATTCGTGAGTATAAGAATTGTTATTTACGTTTAATACTCCTCTACCCTGAAGTCTAGACTTCGTTATTTGTTTATTTAAGCCCTTTATTTGAATGTTTCCTGATTCACTTATCTATTTGCTGGGGCCGACGTCCTCCTCCTCCGTAGGCCTCAATAGCAGCATCGGTCCAGGTGACGCCACTTGAAGAGGAAGGGGAAACGCAGGCCCCCATCCACGGCGCCTTCCGCATCCCCAAGCACTCGCCCGATTAACTTGACCAAGATTGATTGTTAGTGATTACGGGCGCGTCAACTACGAGGGTCATTAGCCCCGTAAGCGTAGTGCAGTTTTTCTCTCGAATGGTGGCGGACTTCTTCCCCTGCTGAATGGCGAGATCCGGCGCCGACCTACCGTCGGCTAACGGGGTTTTCCCTAACCAGGTATCTCCCACCAGCAGGGCACCGCCCCATCCGAGACAAGATCCAAACGCTCGACCGGGCTCCCGCCATGTGTGGTAGTGTAGTGCATGTTACTGTAAGTGTGTGTATGGGGTGAAGAAGAGGACAAGGAAGAGGAAAAGGAATATCGCGGGCGGTCCGTGGCCCGTTTGTTAGGGTTCTGCTCCAGTATTCGCCTGGTGTTGATCGGAGACACCCCGTAAACCTACTGGTCAAAGCAGTCGACCGTTAGAATTCTCCTCGAGGCAGTGACTGAATTCGATTTAGTGGACAAACTAAAGTCGAAAATCTTGCCACCGTCGGGACTCGAATCTAGGACCTCCCGGTCAGAGGCACTGCAGTTATATCAGTTGATCCCCTGAGCCATCTCCCCGGTTAACTAAATTAACTTTATCAAGACTTCACCATTACTACTTATCAAATTAATACACATCTGTTGATTAACTCTACTGTATGACGAACGTGCCGAAACGTCATGTGATCAAAAAAAAATACTTTATATAATCAATACACTATAATTACTTTTGAATATCAAAAATAAAAATTGGAACTGGTTGTGTTAATAATAATTTATAGACATTTATTGAAGAAGAAGAAAGAAAATAACAAATGAAAATAATATTGATTTATCGAATGAATCAAACATGGTTGATGCAGATCTACTGTGAAGTTTTGAAATAATGAATTTGAGAAACATTTTTCTTATATTTGATGATTTTGCTAAAATTCAACTCGATGATGAGATTAATAACGGAGACAAAATTGCTGAAGAGCAGATTGCAAAAAAATCGGTGGAAATGGGAGAAGAAGCAGCGGAAAACTGAAAATGTTTTCATTCTTCATAATTACGGACCAAATGTTTTGGAAACACTAGAAATATCGTGTGAAAGTTTTCTGCAACAATTCCCAGAGTCTAATATATCAGTTAGCTTTAAACAAACTCGAATGCCAGACAAAAAAACCCAGTAAATTTGAGCCAGTTTCAGGGGAAGAAATGAAAACCTTTTGGATCTAAATAATTTGATGGGAATGAAAACGTTGCTATCTTACAGATTTTTCTGGAGAGACTCATATATTTCGTCATTGATGCCAGTAACGAGATTCAGTTGAATTCCGTCTAACCATGTAAATGATAATTCTCTCTAAGTCAAACCAAGGGAGCCAGGATTACACTAACTACATAAGATTCGATCATTGTTAGAGGATCATGCAGACACCTTCAAAACTTCCTACAGACCAAATGAATTTCCGTCAGTTGATGAAAATATGTTCAAATTCAAACGGATGAAAATATCAGTTCTTTGTGACAGCAGTGAATGCCGGAACACCAATAAAGTAGGTTTAAAGTGTGAGTACGTGCTGATGAAAGTGTATTTGTATTCGAATTTCAGATTTACACGGGAAAGATGGAAAATAGCACAGAAATAAAGGTAAAGCCGAATAAGGCGGTAAAAAGTGCCGCCCAACCAAATCGATAATGGCGATGCTCATATGAAAGAGAACACAAAATGCCGTAGTGACATAAAATCAGCCTGCTTAGGCAGTCTGTTCCAGAGATACAACGAGAAATGTGTTGTTCGTGTTTTATTTTTTCTCAGCTTTAATTGCACGTATACGACGCTGAAAAAAATTTCAGAGTCGGGGGAAAAACGTTAAATTTGAACGTATTTTTGACAACTAATTTTGATGCCAAATTAATATAGAAAAAAATTGAAATTGATTTTCGACGTGGCATCTATCTCAGTTTTTTCCTTGAACGTGACTTATAACATTCTATAGAATATATTTTTTTCAGATTTTTAAATAAAGTGAACGATAGTGAAAACAAGTTAAAACCAATGTTATCAGTTTAAAAATTTAAAATTCGCGCAAAAAAATTGGAATTTTTTCACCATTGTTTAAACAATTTATATTAAAATTATTAAAACGTCTCACTTACCAGGATGATTTGCACCTTTTTGCTAATGACTTTTTATGTGGAAAGTATTTAAACTATCGAAATAAAATCATCAAACCCTTTTGTTTTTAGATTTAAGTATTGTTTCTAATATAAATCAAAGTACTCGATTTTAGGTATATTAATCATTCATTCTCATAATATAAATCAAGTTACAGAGTTGTAGATTTATTAATCATTGACAATTGACATTATAGACAATAATTGTCACGTCTTCTTCAATAACTGAGATCACGCGTTCGTTTATAAACAGCCCACTCAAAATTTGTTTTTTCAAAATTTCAATTTCAAAATTTGTGTTTAACAATTTTCGCCAAGTAACGAGCGTGCGCCAAATAATAAATGATTGTATCCACGTTGTGTGATTGCATCCCAGGTGCCACTTCTCTTCGCACGTTCACAAAAATATCGTTTCGCTCCCGATATTCCCTTGGTGGAAAAGATGGGTGGGCTTCTCCGGTGCATTGATTTTTGCTCGTTCGGCGCAGCACCAGTTTCCGTCACGAACCATGTGACCACTGACATATAGAATGTTATAAGACACATTCCAGGGGGAAAATGAGGCAGGACATGAAATTGGCGCCAAAAATGGTTGACAAAAATACCTCCAAATGCAATTACTTTCCCCCGTCTCTGCATTTGTTTTGAGCCTGATACATGCAAAAGAAGCTGAGAAAAAGTAAAACATGAAAAACACGTTTCTCCTTGTATCTCTGCAACAGATTGCCCTAGCAAGCTGATTTCTTGTGAATCAACGGCATTTTGTGATCTCTTTCATTGAGCATCGCAATTATAGCTTTGGTTTCGGAGCACTTTTCACCGCCTTATTCAGCTAAACCCTTTGAGGAAAAGCGTGGTAGAAGCTCTTACAGAAGCTTTAGAAGGGGAAAAAACATAGTGTTCTTCGGTAATTATTTTACAAGTGTTGCGCTAATGATGCCTTTCATAGAAAAACGCATTCTGCCTGAGGGAACAGTTCGTGACGGGAGAATTGGTTTGCCGAAAGAACAAGGACTCGGAAGGAGACGAAATGGGATGTCAATGAGTATCGTACCCCCTGCGTACGGGTGTCTCCTGGCTTAGATGGAATGATACAAAATCAATTTGTTTTCTTTCGAATTTTCGCGACACTCTAGTAAGCAGAGCGAGCGAGGGAGACAGAGAGGGAGAGAGAGGGAAAGAGAGGGAAAGAGAGGGAAAGAGAGGGAGAGAGAGGGAGAGAGAGGGAGAGAGAGAGGGAGAGAGAGGGAGAGAGAGGGGAGAGAGAGGGAGAGAGAGGGAAAGAGAGGAGAGAGAGGAAAGAGAGAGAAAGAGGGAAAGAGAGGGAAAGAGAGGGAAAGAGAGAGAAAGAGAGGGAAAGAAAGGGAAAGAGAGGGAGAGAGAAGGAGAGAGGAGAGAGAAGGAGAGAGAGGGAGCGAGAGGGAGCGAGAGGGAGAGAGAGGGAGAGAGAGGGAAAGAGGAAAAGAGAGGGAAAGAGAGGGAAAGAGAGGGAAAGAGAGGGAAAGAGAGAGAAAGAGAGAGAAAGAGGGAAAGAGAAGGAAAGAGAAGGAAAGAGAGGGAAAGAGAGGGAAAGAGAGAGAAAGAGAGGGAAAGAGAGGGAAAGAAAGGGAAAGAGAGGGAGAGAGAAGGAGAGAGGAGAGAGAGGGAGCGAGAGGGAGCGAGAGGGAGAGAGAGGGAGAGAGAGGGGGATAGAGGGGAAAGAGGGAGAGAGCGAGCGAGAGAGAGAGAAGGATATTGTCCACCAAAGGTCAACATTTATAATCAACTCATGGGATATGTAGAGAAGGCAGATACGAGTATGTTGAAATCGTGAAATGAGGTTGACAGAAAATGCAAAAGTGGTAGCATCGCATTTTCTGGAACATGCATTGCTATGACATTATCACATGGTAAACATTGCTATGACAATATAATGCTATACTTTTTATTGTTATAGAACGAGCGAAGGTTCTTCTTTCTCTAAAAACGTTTAAATTTTGTTTTATGTACGAGCTTAGTGATTGTTTTCTTCATTGTCCCCAAAGGGAGTAAGCCAAAAACACATGTCAACCATTGTAAAATATATCTGTGAAATGAGTTATGAAAAGAGATCAATCAAGGAGCTCACCCTATTCTGCGAATGTCCAGAATACCATGGCGTTGGGCTTACTGCAGTACAAAGCATCAGCTCACAAAACTAAAACGAAACTAGTGAGAACCCGTCAAAATTTGACGGTGAGATCTGAGATAATTGTAAAATACTGTACCCAGACTAATGTTCACAATATATTGCATTGTTTGGATCTTGAGGGTACAACGAAGATATTCGGTGATGAGTTCCAAAAATTTTGAACACGTATGGCCCATAACCAGGTGGCAATGCAATATCGGCACAAAAGATATAGCACTATTATACTGAAGGATATTATTTCTAAAGTTTTTTGTTGTGTCATCATCTCCTATTACCAACTGTTTGATTTCTTCTGGCATATTACTCGAAGGTTAACTTATTTTCCCATTTAAGCAACACAGAGTAAATCGTTTGCAGAATTTCTCTCACATGGAAAGTACAAAGCAGAACAAAACTGACATTTCATAGACAATGACCCAATAGAAAACCAAATGATCTCACTATCACGACACCTACGTTGACTTTCTCTTTCCCTGCGTCCAGTTAATGTACGTTTGCGTCTTTTGGGCCGAGTGGACAACGATTCCGAATTCGACATAACCTGTAAACAACTTCACTAAAGTACAACCGAGCAAAACCCACTGCGTTCTCTACAAAATACACCACAGAAGCAAATACATGCAAACTGTCAACACCACAATGAAATTATTACACTGAAACAAAACCTTGTTGAATTGTAAACAAATCTCAACAATCAAAACAAAACATCAAGCATCGTGGACTCATGTATATCGATTTTCAAACTGCCACCCTTTGAAATAAAACAACTGACTATTGATAAGCGTACTATTAAAGAATGATTTAATTTATTAATTTACACAGTAAATGTTGGTGAATCAACACAAACAATATCTGATAACACATCTAGGGATCATATTCTTTCATTTAAAAGAAAAAATACAACAATCGGTTCAGTAGAAGCTCTAAACGAAGCCATTGCAGAATACCTTATTTTTTAAATATGTAGATGAATACCTGTGAAACTGGATTGTACTTAAGTGACAAAAAACACGGCAAATGCAAAACAAGGGTTCGCAGTGGTTTCATAGAGAAATCATCGTTTTTTTTATATTGAACTTTTTTGTGAAAGTTATCTAAAAATCGTGTATTTTTAGAAACGCTTAAACATTTTCTGAAAAATGACGTCAAATTTTTCAATGAAAATTTACTTTAAGACCAAGTTTTATACTTAACGCCACATTTCAATCTAAGTCTTAGGAAATCGAAAACATAAGGAAATTGGAGAAAATGTCGTTTAGGCTCCGGTAAATGACAGCTGGGAAGAGAGTGAGGCAAAACCGCAAAGCTAGCTCTATAATCACATAAATCAGCAAACAAACTACTATGAATAATTCTGTGTCATTTTGTTAATACTTAATTTCGAAACGATGAAGTTGCCAATTTGAGGCTATTCTGTAAGACCAAACGTTGATAAACTTATTTGCATTTATTTGTGTATATAAAACATTAAAATATGATTCATTTTGACATGGATTTATTAGTCCACACTTTCACGGAAGTTGTGAGTCAATGGTAGTACCAACCTACCTCAAGCGCTGTACGTTGAGGAACTTTGTTTGACTCGCATATCTTCAATTGATGATTTAATAACTCTAAAAGTTTGATAGTCAAACTTTCATGAGTAAACAAATTCCGTAAGGTAGTTTAATAAATGTAGTTTCCATTGATACAATCAAACTTGTCGAAAGTAAACTGGTGTTACTTAAAAAAATAGTAACTACAAAGTAATGCCAATCAATCCTGATCTCCCCTATATGTAGGTTCAATATAAACTGGACTATGCATCAATCAATAAAAATCAATAAGAAAATAAACCAATTTCAAAATTCCGACTTCGGGTCCTACGATGCATCGGCGGCAAACATTTTACTCTTCATTTAAACCCTTAACGTCCTTACAACTTGAAAATAAGAATGTCCTACAGATTCACGTAATAAATAACGCTTGATACGAAATGTATTGAATCATTAGTAGTTAATTACATAAATAAGCAAACATGTTAATAAAATGCATAAAAGGTTCAATTAATTCTTCTTTTAAAATAAGTATTTGCGGATGATACAAACATTCTTTGCAATAAAGAAGCCGTAAATAGTACAATATCAGATGTTTCAAATTGGTTCCGAAATAACAAATTAATAGTAAATGAAAAGAAAACGGTTTTAATGCAGTTTTCCATTTCAAATAAACAATTCTGTACTCCATTGAAAATGAACGGTGTACCATTGACAGATGTTAAGAATACAAAAATTTTAGGTCACTCAATTCAGTGAAGCCTCAAATGGATCGTCCATTTAAATGAATTGAACGTAAAATTAAGTTCATTATGCTACGCGTTCAGAATTCTTTCAAATTCAGTCAGCCTTCATACTGCTCGTTGTGTATATTTCGCAAATGTTCATTCCCGCCTGGGATATGGCATAATATTCTGGGGAAATATAACTTATAGCTCCCAGACTTTTAGATTACAAAAAAGAATTGTACGAATAATAACCAAATCCCACCCACGTGATTCTTGTAAACCTCTCTTTATTGAACTAGGAATTTTAACTTTGCCTTGTCTGTTGATTTACGAATCAGTGGTTTGGTCAAAAATGATTTGCTTAAGGGCGGGAATGTATTTTCAGAAAACGCCGATGTCTATTACTATAACACTCGACGTAGAAATCATACTCATCAGGTGACAGTATCAACTGCTCATTACAAAAATTTCACATACAATACATGTACTACATTCTTTTTCATCACTTTGCCAGATGGCATTAAACGATTAAATTCGATAGAAAAGTTTAAATCCCAAGTGAAATCGTTTCTGCTGCATAACTGTTTCTATGAGACTAGAGACTATACTCAGCACCACAAGGAAAGTAACATTAATTTTAACAGTGACATTTAATGCATTATTTGCCATTTAGACTTTATAAATGTAAACAACCTGTAACAAGTATTGTACTGCAATCTCCGGGTCAATGACCCCCATCTCTATCAGGTTTTTCGTCCAGTTTCCCTGATCCATTGAGCGAATGCTGAGATGGCCCCGTTGGTTTGCTTCTGGACAAATGTATCTTCATTATCTGTGCACGACTTCTAAAATTCAGTGAGAAATATAGTTATTATAATTATCGTTTCCATGTTGTCACGTCAGGAAGTATTATTCCTTGACAAAGGACATGCTGGATAAGAGATCAAAATTTATTGCTGATTTATCCTTGGAAATAGATTTTATGACTTCGGAGCGGTTCTTCTTTTTCCTCTCTAAAATTCAAGTAGTACATGGCTTAGTGTAGGGATCACAGAATTTTGAAAATGTGCACAATATTCACTTCTCCCCATAGCACGTCATTCACATTTTTTTGACGTAAATAAATAAATAAATAAATAAATAAATACTTTAGTACATACGTACGTAAGTATTGTAGTACTTAGAGACGAATTCATTGCAATGTACTTTAATTATTGCATTTAATAAAATAATTTATTGATTTTTATTACATACTACATAAATATTTGCCATTATTCATCATTCACTTGTTTCAGTAATTTATACTGTAAGATTTAATAAAAATGGATAACAAAGTTTCGTGGTCATTTGGACAAACAAAGGGCCTGAGTCTAGGGTGTTGTTAATTACCTACTTTGTTTAAGATTTACATCCAAGAAAGTCTAAAAAGATGGCAAAATATGTGTCAAGGTATGGGAATATACATTGATGAAAATTGCCTTTATACATTATTATTTGCTGACGATCAGGTGATTTTGTCCAATGATGAGTTTGGCATGGAGTATACGATGAGAAAGTTTGTGAAAACGTACAAAAAAACAGGATTAAAGATCAATTTCCTCAAAACAAAATATGGTAGTGGAAGATAAGAAAAGTAATTATATACCAATAAATGAAGATAAGATAGAAGCATGTCACGAATTTAAATATTTGGGTGGAATTATTAGCGAAGAAGGAGAATCCAGAAAATATATTGTTTAAAAACTTTCACAAGGACGACAAGCTATTAGAAAATTAAACTCGCTGCTCTGGGCAAAAGAAGTATTCACATCTACTAAGAAAAGACTTTTGGACTCTATTATACAAAGTATAACACTGTTTGGTTCAGAAACATGAGACTTAAGGAAAAGAGAAAGAGAAAAATTAATGAGTCTACAAATGGTCTTTGTGAGAAGTAGTGGAGTATCTAAAATAGAACATATTTTAGAAATTAAGAAATTATTAAGCGAATTCAGGTTCAAAAATCAATTATAGATGAATTTGGAACGGAAATGGTTTGATCACGTGAAAAGGCTTGATTGTGGGAGATATTCCTGAAAGGTTTGTGAGTGGTTTCCTTTAGACAAGAATAAGAGATATGCTCAAAGGGGAATGGCAGAATCAAGTTTGTAAAGACATGCAAAGAAGAGTTCTAGAAGGGAATGACTGGAATGATAGAGGACTATGGAGATTGGGATAGAGAAAGACGGCCGCAAGAGCTGTGAAATACTCGCAAGAAGAAGTTATTGTAAGATTTGATGTTATTCAATGCTGACTTTCAGGTTTTACTTGAATAAATATATTTATAAAAAATACATTTGTTATTCAATGGGATTGGAAAACTTAAGTAGCTTTGGAACCATTTTCAATTGTTTTAGTTTTAAATTACCTGCTGTTATTATCGTTCTTCTTTTGAAAAGTGGTAGTTAAACTTGACCCTCCATAATTTACACCAGAGGTGGTTTCAAAGGATTTATTTCTGTCTTAACTATTTAGGATAGCAGTCTGAAATAATTCAACACTCTATCTCAAATACATAAAACATTATAGGTCACGCTACATAAAGAACGCAGGCAGGCAAAAAACTCTTTTGTAGATTGTGCAAGTTAAATTGGGTCAAGGGAGATTATACCTCTCGACATCAAAATTGGTGTTCCGCTTGTTATTAGTCCATCATCATAAATATTTTCTATAGCGGAGATTGGTAAAGTCTTGGCTAAAGCCTCCAGTAGGTGCACGATATACATTTTAGTCTCGTAAAAATTATGGAGACATCGGCATACGTAAAGGCTGGTAAATGATATGTCAAAAATAATAGTGATTGAGTCAATGTCAAGGGAAGTCTGAGAGAATAGTACCAAAATTTGTAGTGAAACATAGTGATGATGATGATTATTATTGTTATACTACTCATGTTAACATTCTGCATATTTTATGAAAATTGCTTGAAATACTTGGTAATTAATATTTAACAAACCCAACAATCAATTTTGGAGGGTCGCGCCCTAACCTATGCATTATACCACTTAGTCCCGGATTAAAAATTGCAAGTAATTAATTGTAATTTACGACTGTTAAACTTCTTCTAATAATTATTCTAAAAAAATGAACACTTCGATATATAAGGTAATAAGATGGTTTTATTATGTACTATTCTTCCTCTTTTTCTTTCAGTCTTGAAAAAATCGACAATAAGACTGGTTGAAACTCAGAATGACAATGTTTTTGTTTTTATAACGAAATTTGTTAATAAAGTTGGTCATATTAAATAATTTTTAAAAACTTCTTGTATCTCTACGTACGAGTATTTAGTAACAAAGAGACTCGACCCCTGCGATTAAAGCGCACAGAATATCAAATACCGGCTGAGATGACTCAGAGCATCAACTGATGCTGCGCCTCTGATTGGGAGTGTTATGTACGTGAAAAGACACAAGTCAACAATAACAACACAAGTCAACAACTTTTACAGGCGTGATCTAGTTTACAAGTATCCAAAAGCGTAGTCCGTAGTACAAAGCAGTGGTGTTCCAAAATCCAGTAGATGTCCCAAAAGTCGCGCACTGTCGTCCAAAAATCGCCGGAGAGAGAATACCAATTACGTCGCAGAGTTCGCACTAGGGTCACAGTCACTACTTCGCTTCAGGATCGCACTTCACTACTCGCCCCTCCGGCCGGTGCGGCCCGTTAAGAAGCGCTCCGCGTCGCAGATTCGCCTCGGGCCTGTAGATCCGCTCGCCGGCCGCTCACTCCTCATTGGGCGGTCTTCGCGCCGGTTCGTGGCCCTGCTGCCTTCCGTAGCCGGCGTCCCGCGCTGCCGAATTGGCGCGCGATATGACTTCTCGCATATCGCCGCAACAGGGAGGTTCGAGCGTCCGAGTCTGAAGGGTGGTAGGATTTTCCGACGCTAGCTAAGTTAGCTAAATCGAACTCAGACGCTGTCTGGAGAAGAATTCTAGCGGCCGGCTGCTCTGATCGGTGGTTTTCTGTGGTTTCTCCGATCAACACCAGGCGAATGCCGGAGCATTACCCTAACGAATGGACCACGGACCGCGCGCGATCATTCCTTCCCCCTCCTTGTCCTCACCCCTTACTTAGACACACACTCACATGCTCTACACTACCATTCTTGTTAGAAGACCATTCGGGAGCTTAGATCTTGTTCCGGTGCCCTGCTGGTGGGAGATACCTGGTTGTGGGAAACGCCGCTAGTCGACGGTAGTTCGGCGCCGTATTTCACCATTCAGCGGGAGAAAAACATCGCCACATCACGCAATAAAACATGCACTACACTTACGGGTCTGATGACTATAGCATATGACTCGCCTGGGTGCAGGAAATAAACACAATTTAATTCTACACAGAAACGAATATGTAGACGCCTCCATCCACACGCACAGTCGTGACCCAGACGAGTTTGACGCCAAACACATCGGGAGCGGTAACTCAGTGCATCAACTGATGTCACTGCAGCGCCTCTGACCAGGAGGTCCTAGGTTCGAGTCCTGACGGCGGCAGAATTTTCGACACTAGCCTTTTAGCTAGGTCGAATTTAGTGGAAGGAGAATTCTAACGGCCGGCTGCTCTGATCGGTAGTTTTCCGTGGTTTCTCCGATCAACACCAGGCGAATGCCGGAGCAGTTCCCTACCAAACGGGCCACGGGCCGCGCGTTATCTTTCCTTCCTATTCCTTGACCTATCCTCTCCCCTTACACACACACACACACACACACTAACATGCACTACCCTACCACATATTCCGGGAGACCTGTCGAGATCTTAGAGCTTGTCCCTGCTGGCGCGAAGCCCCGCTAGTGGGAGGGTCCTGGTTAGGGGGAAACCCCGCTAGCCGACGGTAGGTCGGCGCCGGATCTCGCCATCCAGCGGGGGAAGACCACCACCATCTCCCGAGAAAAAAACATGCACTACACTTACGGGACTAATGACAAAGCAGTTGACGCGCCCGGAAACACGAAAAAATCAATCAATCAAGCAATTGACGCCAAATGCGTAATAGAACGCCCACAAATGATTCGTTTTGTAAATTTCACTCTCAGAAACATAACTTTTATTCTTTGGTTCTAGGATTAAAGGACTTAGTACACACCATTACCTAGTTAAATCGCAGAAAAACACGCAGGAGAGCAGAATGATTGAACGGTAAACTTTGTAATAAAAATATTAACCTCACCTGTACATTATACGATTATTAAACTAAAATATTCACCTCACCTGTACATTATACGATAGTGAAAAAAACATCGACATAAATCTGCGTTTATTGATTTAATTATGACTGCGTGGCCTGCTAGGGTCGTTAGTCCCTTATGTGTTGAGCATGTTTTTATCGCAAGAGGTGGCGGTGATCTTCCCCAGCTGACTGGCGAGATATGGCGCCGCGGTAGTGAAATTTTTAGTTCGTGCTGTTTATGAATTTTGCAATATCTCTATATTAATAAAATCAATCATTGTGGAGAAATTGTATTTAATTTTGACATCATCGGATATAGCGAACCTCTGATATAGTGAACGAAAGATGTTAGTCCCCAGAAGTTCACTATAACCGGACTCGACTGTATATTGTTAATACGAATCATTAGATAGATAGATAGATAGATTTATTACTAATTCTGCAAATAAGTTCCAGAACTTGGTGGCAGAATACACTAACTAAACATTACAGAACTTAACAACTATACAAAATTTTACAAATTTTACACACTTTACAAATTAACAAACATTTCACCGTGCAAGCTTCCATAGCACTCCACTTCACTTCACTTCACTTCATTTCACTTCACCTCGCCTCGTCTCACCTCACCATACTGCCAATCACTTTTGCCAATCACGTTTTAATGTGATTCTGACACACTCTTTTCCCTCAACTTCACATCACTGCACTACACGCCACTGCACATAATAATAATAATAATAATAATAATAATAATAATAATAATAATAATAATAATAATAATAATAGTTATAATGCAACATACTTTACATAGGAGATAATAAGACACATATAAACATCTAGGAATTTAATTTATTTTTAAATTTGCTGACATCATGACGAAAGGGATCAAAGATTGTCACAGGCAAGCCGTTCCAGTCTCTAATAGTTCGATTCACGAATGAATATTTCCCAACGTCCGTTTTCTGAATTCTTGTCTGAATTTTGTGCAATTATGGGGAATTAGGTGGGGTGTGAAGCCTCTAACCCCTTTGGGTACGCCACTGAATTTATCCCACGCGGGAACATTCACGCACTCGAGCTGCGCGTGGTGTGGGAGCGTGGTGGTGGGAGGGGCAGCAACGAGAGCGGGGAGGGCGGGAAAGGGTGCGGGTGGGCGGGCGTGAGAGGAAGCAAGCGGTTGCCTTCACGGCGCGAGGGGGCTCAGCCTGGACCAGTGCTCGTAAAACGCCGCACGTTGTTACTGCTGGGCAGGAAATCGTTACTCATCCCCATATCTGGGGATTAAGGCGCGGGCTGCGATTGGGTGCGAGTTGCTCTTGGGAGCGCGATCTCTGTACTCGCAGCCCTGGATTTTTTGTTATTGGTTCCTTTTCAGTTCAAGCCAGTTTCTGTAACATAAAGAATGTATTATGACCTCTTAAATAATATTTTTTACCACGTATAAACCCTTGGTTTGTTTTAGCATCAGGTGTAGATTTTGAAAATGTGGAATATATTATTTTACAAAACAAACATTCAAACAATTTTGAATACGTTGACTTTTGAAGATGTGCAATGTAATATTTTATAATAAATACAATAGTAGAATTTTCTGTGTGCGTTTATTATAAAATGTTTCATGGCACATCTTCAAAAGCCTGCATCTGAAGAAAACCGAAACCAAAGGTTGAAACGCAGTGATATAAAAACAACAAAAAAACATTGTTCTCCCCGTCAAACATAAAATACATGAAATTATGTTAAAGGAAATTAATAATAACAGTAAAAAATATTTTTTTAAACGTGCATTTTCTAGTAACATTTGAGCTCCCATGCAATGACTTTTGCAGAATGGGATTGCGTAATCTAAAAAACGGCAACGTACTAAAGAAATTGGTAAGACGAAGTCGGGAATTTCTATCTCGTGCTTTTCCGTATCTGCTACTAAGACATTTTCTAATAAAAAATGTTAATTTTTATATATTTATCAAAGGAGGAAAATATTATGAGGGATAAATGAGAAAAATACTCTATAAAAAAACCAACCAAACAAGTAGTAACCATTTGCTGTCAAAAAAGAAAAAAAAAAAGAAAAAAAAACAGCGCTACGAGTAAAGCCATAGATCTCCTAAGAGGATATTATACCCGAGAATCACAATCCATGCCTTAATTCCAAGATATGGTAATGTATCCCAGCCAAGTTAGACCAATTGTGACATAGGTAGCAACAGACAATCATGCCAAGTTTCAAAACCCCGGGATTATTTCCTTCGGTGTCTGATCACCGAAGGAAAAAATACCTGAGTTTTGAAACTCGCACATTTTACTACAATCCCTGAAGTGAGTGTGTGTGTGTGGGGGGGGGTGAGCCGGAAGTGAGGGGAAGCCGTTTTAAGGTGATTCTTCTACGGTTTTTGCACATATCCTCATAACTATCGGTCCCATTAAAGTTTATGCACTATACAAAATTAAAGCGCACAAAATTTCCTACAAAAAATTCTTATAAAGTTTTATTGTATAATTAACGCATTTTATGTTATGGACTCGAGAATTTCTGGTTTTTATTTACAAAGCCCTTTTTGAAGATATCTCATGTTATGATATGTTGAATGACCGGAAGTAATTTTATTTTAGTTTAACATCTAAGAACAACATATATTCTCGTATTTTAAGCAAAAAATGAACTTTTGTCTTCTTACCAACTATTATTTTGTACCCTCTCCCTCAGAAAAAATGTCGTTCAAAATTCTATCTTCAACACCGCGCCGACAAACTTGGACACCCCTCGGCCTGGGGGAGGGCAGGGGGAGGGACGCGTTGACCAATCGCTAGCAGGTAGAAACACAGTTGTCTGTGATTGGTGCAACATCCCAAGAAGCAGAAAGAACGCTGTCTCAGGGGGAGGGGGCTAGTTCGTTTACGTACGAGACGGAAATATCGTCATATTTCCCTGCCGAAGGAGGTAGTTTGCCTGCGCGTACGCCACGACGAAAAAAATATTTCTAAGCGGGGTTTTCCGTCCAGAATGATTGTCTATAGACCAGTAAATATTTATCATTTTGGCAACAATTATTCTAACTTTTAGTAATCGATTTGTAACTCCTGACAAACTGCTATTTTGAGATATTCATTTCAGGCACAATTTGCGGAGCTTCCCCGGCCGTTCTAACGCATATTTCGAATTTGTTTATAAAATTATAAATTGTTGACAAATTGTTAATTCGCTGTTTTTGGTTCTGGGACATCGGGTACCTCCCTTTTTAGATTTGCAAAATTTGGAAATTGTTTATAAATTTGCAATTGTTGCAAATTTTTTTATTGTCTAATCTTGAATGGCGTTTAAATGTGATGCAAAATTCCGGAATCCGTTCGGTGCTATTACATCTCGTTCTCGAGATATATGTAATTGTTTATAAGAAATTAACATCTTAGTAGACCCCATTTGTTTGCGCTTAATTCATTCGCGCTAGCAGAATAGCATGGGATGGGCATACTGAAAAAACAGTTCTCCAATGCCGCGCTTTTGCATGCCACATACGCTTAAAATGCACTTGCTTGTAAACAAATTCTGTGGCCAATTTCATTATGCTAAATTCGTATTTTTACGGCGAGTATGAGCATAACTTTTATTTGGTTTTATATTCTCTTTTAAGTCCTACAATTTGCAAGTCGATATATTTATCAAATAGGAAAGAAATTGATTATAAAAAAAATATTTTTCAAGGTGCATTACGCCCAAACAATTGTTTCTGTTTTTCTATCAAAGGGGTGTTGAGCAACCGAATAACTGTATTATTAATTTTTTTTACGTCCCCTGTTAACACCGAGAGTCAGAAACTATTTGTTCCTCTTGTTTAACCATTACCATTAAAAAATAGGGAAACATATTGCTTAGCTGTTTGCTATAAACTGCACTTGATTGGATGAAGGTAGTGTTAAGGTTTTCAAATACAGAAATATTCAATTTTGTGTTTTGAAAGATCACATGAGTAGAATCACACATCACAATATTTACACAAATATAGAAATTTCTAAATAAACGTATATAAACTTTAAGTTAATATTTTCAATTCAATTTATCATTCCTTTCTAAAACTGTTAATTTGATGATTTCATTGTATAATATTCAAATCAGAGCTTTATGTGCTAAATTTACGCATTGTTAATACATACTTTTAAACAACATTAATATATTTAATATACATTTAAAAGGTTTTTAGATTGGCGAACGTTTCAATGAAATTTCATGAAATCCTAAATGCTTGAAAATAAATTCTTGTAAAATTAAATTATTGTAGCGTGTAAAAATATAACAAACTCACGTATTTGGTAAAACGAGTTGATATTACTAAAAGAAAGCAAAACAGATGTTATAGCAATTCAAAGAGATTTAGCGTTTATTTACAGTTTAGTAAATATCAATGCTCTAGCATTTCCCAGTGAAAATACATAGAACGAACTTGGTGGTCAAGTGATATAACCTTCCCAACACAGACTACATTTCAGTATCATCAGAGTTCGAAGGTGGTTTGTTGGCCGCCATTCTACGAATCTATCAAAACCTTGAATTTTGCACGACCATCTGTACAGCGAGAACGTAGCGGTTTATTAAACGGAAACGGGCCCTTCGAGGTATCTAATGTGCACTCTTTGAAAACGTTTAA